>LBNU01002789.1:43978-55993 GCA_014162995.1 Artemisia annua | reverse complement strand
TCATTCGGGTTCTTCTAGTCAGCAGAAGCCAGTTGAGGCTTTACCTCCTCCACCTCTCTGTACTACTTGTGGTAAAGCTCATCCAGGTCCGTGTTTCAAAGCTACAGGTGGTTGTTTTGTTTGTGGCTCCACTACCCATAAGATCAAGGATTGCCCTAAGAGGAATCCTGTGGTGCCTGGGAACTACATCAAGCCGCCTCCTACTTCTGCACGCGTTTATTCTACCACTCGTGAGCAGGCAGAACACACTTCAGGTACCATCACCGGAATTCTTTACATTGATAATCATACTGTCTTCACTTTATTTGATACCGGTGCCACACATTCTATTATATCTGTAACATTTGCAAAGAAACTGAATATGATCCCTACACCATTAACAAATCAATTATCCATATCAACACCTATGAAAAACCATATGTTCATTAATCATGAATACGTTAACTGTCCTCTACGTTTTGATGATCGTATCCGTCCTGCAAATCTGTTACCACTTGACATGGTCGACTTTGATGTGATTTTGGGCATGGACTGGTTGTCTACTCATCGAGCTTCCTTAGACTGCTATGCTAGAACCGTAATCTTTGGTAACCGACATCGTCCTGAATTTGTTTATCACGGTTCCCAACCCCATAAGTCTGTTAAGCTTATTTCCGCTATGAAGGCACGTACCTTGATTTCTCATGGGTGCCAAGGTTTTCTGGCTTCTGTTAAGGACACATCTTCGGACAGTCCTAATATTGAAAGTCTTTCTGTTGTTCATGAATTTTCTGATGTTTTTCCGGACGAACTTCCTGGACTTCCTCTGCCTAAAGAGTTTGAGTTTGGCATTGAGTTAATACCATGTGCTGAACCTATTTCAAAGGCTCCGTATCGTATGGCACCTGTTGAACTAAAAGAGTTGAAAGAACAGTTGCAAGAGTTGTTGGAAAATGGTTTTATTCGTCCCAGTGTTTCTCCGTGGGGAGCTCCTGTTCTATTTGTAAAGAAGAAGGACGGGAGTATGCGGTTATGCATTGACTATCGTGAGCTGAATCGTATTACTATCCGAAACCGCTATCCTCTTCCGCGAATTGATGATTTATTTGATCAACTGCAAGGGGCCAAATTCTTTTCTAAGATTGATCTGAGATCTGGATACCACCAACTGCGTGTAAAGGAGCAAGATGTTCCTAAAACCGCTTTCCGTACCCGATATGGTCATTATGAATTTCTGGTTATGCCATTTGGTCTGACTAATGCTCCTGCAGTGTTTATGGATCTGATGAACCGGGTTTTCCACGAATATCTTGATAAATTCGTCATCGTTTTCATTGATGATATTTTGGTGTACTCTAAGTCGGCAGAAGAACACAAGCAACATTTACGTATTGTTTTGGGGATTCTGAGGCAGCAGAAGTTGTATGCCAAATTTTCGAAGTGTGAGTTCTGGCTAAACCAGGTTGCTTTCCTTGGTCATATTGTGTCAGCAGATGGGATTACTATGGACCCATCTAAGGTTGAGGCTATCACCAAGTGGCCAAGACCGACCACTGTGACTGAAGTCAGGAGTTTTCTGGGATTGGCTGGATACTACAGGCGTTTTGTTGAAGGGTTTTCTAAGATTGCTTCACCTTTAACTCAGTTGATGCGGAAAGGTGAGAAGTTTGTATGGACAGATGTACGGGAGGAAAGTTTTGAAGAGTTAAAACGGAGATTGGTGTCTGCTCCTATTTTGACTCTTCCGTCTGGTTCGGGAGGTTTTCAGATTTACAGTGACGCTTCAAAGAAGGGTTTAGGCTGTGTTCTCATGCAACATGGTAAAGTGATTGCCTATGCTTCAAGGCAATTGAAACCTTATGAGGAAAATTACCCAACACATGATCTGGAATTGGCGGCTGTGGTGTTTGCATTAAAATTTTAGAGACATTACTTGTATGGCGAATCATGTGATATCTTCACTGATCACAAGAGTCTCAAATACATCTTTACTCAGAAGGAGCTTAACATGAGGCAAAGAAGATGGTTAGAGCTTCTAAAGGATTATGACACTAATATCCAGCACCATCCGGGTAAGGCTAATGTAGTAGCTGATGCACTTAGTCAGAAATCTGGTATGATAGCGAGTATTGAGATTGAACCCAGAATTCTTAATGATCTGGAACGTTTGGACATTGAACTATGTACGCGAGGTTTTAGTGGATATTGGGCTAGTATGAAGGTAGAGTCCAACCTTATGTTACAAATTAAAGAAGCTCAGAAGGATGACGGTGAACTGTGGGCTATAGTACAGAACGTTAAAGAGGGTAAGCAGTCTGAGTTTAGAGTTGATGATGATGGAGTTGTGTGTTATGAAGATAGGCTTTGTGTTCCTAATGATCCGGTACTTCATGAGAAAGTCATGACAGAAGCTCATAATTCTCCTTTCACTATTCATCCAAGTTCTACTAAGATGTACAGAGATTTGAAACAGTACTTTTGGTGGAATGGTATGAAACAAGTTGTGGCTACGTTTATGTCGAAGTGTATGATCTGTCAGCAGGTTAAGATTGAACATCAGAGGGCTAGTGGGTTGTTACAGCCGTTAGAGATTCCGACTTGGAAGTGGGATGAGATATCCATGGATTTTGTGACTGGGTTACCTCTGACTAAGAAAAGACATGATGTGATTTGGGTGGTTGTTGATCGGCTAACCAAGTCTGCTCATTTCTTACCCATTCGGAAGGATTATGGTATTGGTAGATTGGCGGAAATATTTCAGCAGGAGATTGTTAGGCTTCATGATACTCCAGCATCTATTGTGTCTGACAGAGATCCGCGGTTTACTTCTCGTTTCTGGAGGGGTTTGCAGAAAGCTTGGGGAACTCGTCTTAAATTCAGTACAGCATTTCATCCTCAAACAGATGGTCAGTCAGAGAGAACCATTCAGACTTTGGAGGATATGCTCAGGGCTTGTGCTTTAGAATGGACGGGTAGTTGGGATGAATATCTATGCTTAGTGGAGTTTTCCTACAACAACAGTTGGCATGCTAGCATTAAGGCAGCACCTTTTGAACTTCTGTATGGGAGGAAATGTAGAGCACCTATCTGTTGGAATGAAGTAGGTGAACATTTGATTGAAGGTCCGGAATTGATTGAGATTACTAATGAGAAAGTGGATGTTGCTAAGGAGAAGCTGAAAGAGGCTAGGTCTCGACAGAAGAGTTATGCTGATAAGCATCGTCGTGAACTCAAGTTTAATGTTGGAGATCGGGTATTTCTGAAGGTATCTACGTTTCGTGGGGTTAAATGTTTTGGGATCACTAACCTACCTTACCTCTTATTACTATTTCATACTTACCTTTGATTACATTTTGTTATTCCCTTTATACCTTATTCAGTATTCATTTCTGTTTCATTATTACTTCGTTGTTATATCTGTTCACTGGGCTTTTTAAGCTCAGCCGCGTTTTCTTTTCTTCCGCGGCAGGTATCTAAGCTAGGAGCTGGGGTTGCTTATGGCTTTGAGTGCTGAGTGGACTTACCTTAGAGATCTTAGCTTTGGACTTTGGATATGATGTTTTAGACATTATTATTTTCCGTTATTTCTGTTGGATATTTTCCGTTTAGAATTCATGTAACTCTGTTGGTTGTCTCTTTCATTTGGAACTATGTTTGTTAAGTCATGTTGACTTACTCTTTGGTTATTTATGATATGACTTCCGTTTGTTTATGCTTTTGTATACTCTGATATGACACCATTGTTGTGACACTTTTACCCTTGTCGGGTTGGGGTGTTACAATTTATGGTATCAGAGCCAGGTTTTGTGACCCTTAGAGCTTAGGCTATGACCTGTGAGGATTGGGTAGACATTAGGTTTCCTTCTGCGTACTTTGCTTTCATTATCTATCTCGTTTCGTTTTGCTAACCTTTTTCAACTTATTCAGATGGTGGCCACACGCAGAAATGGTGAAGGGGATGGTCCTGATTTTGAGGCCATGATCAATGCTGCCCTGGCCAATGCTCTCCCTAACCTTTCCACTGAACTCAGGACCCAGATTTACAATGATATTCGAAACGGCGCGGGTTCATCAGGTGGTAGTGGTGGTGGTGGTGGTGGTCCACCTACCACAATTTCTGGTTGGATTAAGGAGTTTAACAAGCTGAGACCACTTGCTTTCCGATCTGCTGCTACCTCCGCTGAAGCAGAAGATTGGATAACTCACATGGAGATGGTGTTTAAAGTTCTGGGATGTCCTGATAATTTTAAGACCCGTTTGGCTGCGTTCAAATTAGAAGGGGATGCTCTAAGCTGGTGGACAGCTCATCTTAGGACTCAGGCAGGAGGAGATGCATATGCTGATACATGTACTTGGGCTACTTTCCGTGAGATTTTCTATAACCGGTATTTCCCTGTGTCTGAGCAGCAGAGGTATGAAAGGGAATATGGGTCTATCTATCAGTTGGACAAGGAGAATTCTGGGGATTATATGCAGAGGTTTATGAGGTTGGTGAGTTTTGTTGGGCCTATTGCTGGTGACGCTCAGAGACAGGCCAGGCATTTCAAGTGGGGGTTGAAGAGATGGATTCTTGATCGGATTGTCAATAATGAGTATGCTGATGTTTCACAGGTTTGTGCTGCAGCCCGTAATATTGAATTGCTGCATGAAAGTGGGAATTCTAACAAGAGGGACAGGGATGGTAACCGGATTCAGCATAGGGGACAGGGTAATCAGGAGTACAGGGGTCGGTCTGACCAGGTTCAGGAGTACAGAGGTCGATCTGACCAGGGTCAGAGTTACAGAGGTCAGCATGACAGGCGTCAAGAGCAGAAGGGTCACGATTACAGAGCTTCTAACAGGTCGGGTAATGATCGTCAGGGTTATCAGGGTAACAACAACAGGCAATGGAAGGATCAGACGGCTAGGGGAAATCAACAGGGTCGTCATTCGGGTTCTTCTAGTCAGCAGAAGCCTGTTGAGGCCTTACCTCCTCCACCTCTCTGTACCACTTGTGGTAAGGCTCACCCGGGCCCATGTTTTAAAGCTACAGGTGGTTGCTTTGCTTGTGGTTCCATTTCTCACAAGATCAAAGATTGCCCTAAGAGGAATCCTACGGTGCCTGGGAACTACATCAAGCCACCTCCTACTTCTGGACGCGTTTATTCTACCACTCGTGAGCAGGCAGAACGCACTTCAGGTACCATCACCGGAATTCTCTACATTGATAATCATACTGTTTTCACTTTATTTGATACCGGTGCCACACATTCTATTATATCTGTAACATTTGCAAAGAAACTGAATATGATCCCTACGCCATTAACAAATCAATTATCCATATCAACACCTATGAAAAACCATATGCTCATTAATCACGAATACGTTAACTGCCCTCTACGTTTTGATGATCGTATCCGTCCTGCAAATCTGTTACCACTTGACATGGTCGACTTTGATGTGATTCTGGGCATGGACTGGTTGTCTACTCATCGAGCTTCCTTAGACTGCTATGCTAGAACCGTAATCTTTGGTAACCGACATCATCCTGAATTTGTTTATCACGGTTCCCAACCCCTTAAGTCTGTTAAGCTTATTTCTGCTATGAAGGCACGTACCTTGATTTCTCATGGGTGCCAAGGTTTTCTGGCTTCTGTTAAGGACACATCTTCGGACAGTCCTAATATTGAAAGTCTTTCAGTTGTTCGTGAATTTTCTGATGTTTTTCCGGATGAACTTCCTGGACTTCCTCCGCCTAGAGAGATTGAGTTTGGCATTGAGTTAATACCAGGTGCTGAACCTATTTCAAAGGCTCCGTATCGTATGGCACCTGTTGAACTGAAAGAGTTAAAAGAACAGTTGCAAGAGTTGTTGGAAAATGGTTTTATTCGTCCCAGTGTTTCTCCGTGGGGAGCTCCGGTTCTATTTGTAAAGAAGAAGGACGGGAGTATGCGGTTATGCGTTGACTATCGTGAGCTGAATCGTATTACTATCCGGAACCGCTATCCTCTTCCGCGAATTGATGACTTATTTGATCAACTGCAAGGGGCCAAATTCTTTTCTAAGATTGATCTGAGATCTGGATACCACCAACTGCGTGTAAAGGAGCAAGATGTTCCTAAAACCACTTTCCGTACCCGATATGGTCATTATGATTTTCTGGTTATGCCATTTGGTCTGACTAATGCTCCTGCAGTGTTTATGGATCTGATGAACCGGGTTTTCCACGAATATCTTGATAAATTCGTCATTGTTTTCATTGATGATATTTTGGTGTACTCTAAGTCGGCAGAAGAACACAAGCAACATTTACGTATTGTTTTGGGGATTCTGAGGCAGCAGAAGTTGTATGCCAAATTTTCGAAGTGTGAGTTCTGGCTAAACCAGGTTGCTTTCCTTGGTCATATTGTATAACACCCCCATTTTCAGGATTGCAGCGAAAGGGACATGGGGTGCTATATATCGATCACATAGTACAAACATAATAAACAAGTTTCATACAAGAAATATTTAATAAACATACACCTTAAAAGGTTATTAAGTTTTACAAGAAGTCCCAAAAGTTTACAAAGTTTGAAAGTACATAAGATATTAAAAGTCTTCATCATTTTAGTACATGATGAAATATTTAAAACATGAGCCATCTTGATCGATAATCTTTCCTTGCGCGGCCCATCCAAGCTGAGGTTACTTACGGACCTGAGATAAACATGCTAGAAGTCAACAAATAATGTTGAGTGAATTCATATAGTTTAGTAATAATAAATTGAATACAAGTATTATTCATCGGGTAACAAGTATGATCAGTACTTGTCGGGTTATCAGATTATAACATAGAGCTCATGAAACCGAACCTTAACCAAGTTTTATCATTTGCCCCGGTAGGGTAATATTTGCCATTTACCACATATTCTCAATATTATATGACCGTTGAAAGATGGGCGCTACCCATTCGGCCAGGCTGGTCAATGCCCAATATGCATATTTATAATATTAGCGTTCACACAAAATTAACGGTTTATGATGGGGACTTAATTGGCAAGAGACACTCAATGTCTTATAATCATGTATTCGGGTCAAGCATACCAAAAAGCTACTTGTATTCGTTTTGTAAAACTAGCATGTATCCCCCTCGCGAGGTTTATAAATCATTTAAAAGATTAAAAGCGAGGCTATAAACTCACTTGTAGTGTTGGAACTAAATGTAAGGAACGGATGTGTCAAACAAGGCGCGTTCACAAGCCGCAACCTATCATGAATGAATATTTTCTAACTTAGATTTAATAAGGATGTTATGAATGCAAATGTATATGCCATTTATACCACTCTTTTGTACTCAAAAATATATTGTTGTCGAAAATATAATTTACATCTTCGTATAAGGTAATAATGAATATTACATGTTGTTGGTATTTTTAGTGAAATAATAACTTTCGAAAAATCATAACTAATTTGTTATAAGTCCGTTTTTCTAGAATTTTATATCCCCGATTAGCTCTACACAAGTACTAATACATTTTTATCATGTTGGTACATTTTAATGAGGGTTAGGGGCCTGTTTTCATGGAAAACTTTATTACATCAGCAACATATTTTCAGGATATATAAGAAAAACACTTGTAACTTGTTTATAGCGTAACTTTCTCGTTTCAAACTCATTTTAGTCCGTTCTTTTTGCAATGGTTTCCTTTTATTCTTAACTTTCTGAGTACCTTGTCAAAAATAAGCCATGAGTTGCTGAGTTTTCTAAATTTTATAAAAATGTCCAGGCTGTCCCAAATGGTTCAAAATAAATTTGGTATAACTTGTTTTTAACATAACTTTTTCGTTATAAACCCGTTTTTACCCGTTCTTTCGGCCATGGCTTCATCTTAAAGTGTATTTTCTTTATCTTTGGTCAAAAATGGGTCCAAACCTACTGAGTTTTCTGTATTTTTAAAATATGACCAGAAGCTTATATATAATGTCAAAAATGGTTTTCTCATCCTATAACTAATCTAATTTCATCATCAATCAACTCCAACAATCCCATAAACTACCATACACCTCCTCAAGGTGTCATGGGTTCCTAAATAACATCAAACCATCTCTACACCAAAACACACTATATATATATATATTTCATAAAGTTTAACAAAACATAAAATTAGAGTGGTACAAATTACATCTACTTGCATGCATATAAAAATTAACTAGAATGTGGTAGAAACATACCAAGAACATGAAAGTTTTAATGAGTTACTTACTTGAAGGATTACTAGTTTATTAATGAGAAAACCCTAACTAATCCATAGGTTTATATTTCAAAACCTTGTAATGGATGTTTATATATACTTGGAAAATATTGTTCTTCAAAAATTATGATCTTCTTGTTGGTGATGAATATGGAACGAGCCAAGGGAGAGCAAGAAGAGAGATGGAAAATCTATTTTGATCTTAAAATGAGTACATGCAAATGTTGGTGATAGTTTAGAGTTAGTGGGATTTAGTTAGTGGAATTTGAGCAAGACATGTGTCTTAGACACATGCCCAAAACCGGCCACCTAGGGGTGGTGGTTTGTTTTGTGTAAATTTTGTCCCACTTTTGATTTACGGGGTACCGTTTAGTGCATAGCTTGAGTAGTTTTGACGAATTCGGGTACCGGGTTAATTAGAAATAATTTTTAATAGTACCATAGTGACGAAATACGATTGTAAAAATTATGAAAATATAATTTTTGTAGATGATGGGTTTTTCAATAACTTTCACTTTATTACTACGAATACTTTCGTAGTTATACATTTTTGATAGTTTTAAGTAATTAATTCCCAAAATAAAAGTGAAAGTAACTTTTTAATATTAGGATTACAAAGAAAAAATAGTGGAGTACATGAAATGTAGAGTGGACATAGTATAGTTGTGGTCGAATGAATGGGATGTACACGAATAACTTCCTACGAAGTTAATTTATTAAAATAGGATAGTTAATTAAATAAAATATTATTTAAAATATAAGACATGAATTTTTAGAAATGTCACATATTGTGTCAGCGGATGGGATTACTATGGACCCATCTAAGGTTGAGGCTATCACCAAGTGGCCAAGACCGACCACTGTGACTGAAGTCAGGAGATTTCTGGGATTGGCTGGATACTACAGGCGTTTTGTTGAAGGGTTTTCTAAGATTGCTTCACCTTTAACTCAGTTGATGCGAAAAGGTGAGAAGTTTGTATGGACAGATGTACGGGAGGAAAGTTTTGAAGAGTTGAAACGGAGATTGGTGTCTGCTCCTATTTTGACTCTTCTGTCTGGTTCGGGAGGTTTTCAGATTTACAGTGACACTTCAAAGAAGGGTTTAGGCTGTGTTCTCATGCAACATGGTAAAGTGATTGCCTATGCTTCAAGGCAATTGAAACCTTATGAGGAAAATTACCCAACACATGATCTGGAATTGGCGGCTATGGTGTTTGCATTAAAAATCTAGAGACATTACTTGTATGGCGAATCATGTGATATCTTCATTGATCACAAGAGTCTCAAATACATCTTTACTCAGAAGGAGCTTAACATGAGGCAAAGAAGATGGTTAGAGCTTCTAAAGGATTATGACACTAATATCCAGTACCATCCGGGTAAGGCTAATGTAGTAGCTGATGCACTTAGTCGGAAATCTGGTATGATAGCAAGTATTGAGATCGAACCCAGAATTCTTAATGATCTGGAACGTTTGGACATTGAACTATGTACGCGAGGTTTTGGTGGATACTGGGCTAGTATGAAGGTAGAGTCCAAACTTATGTTACAAATTAAAGAAGCTCAGAAGGATGACGGTGAACTGTGGGCTATAGTACAGAACGTTGAAGAGGGTAAGCAGTCTGAGTTTACAGTTGATGATGATGGAGTTGTGTGGTATGAAGATAGGCTTTGTGTTCCTAATGATCTGGTACTTCATGAGAAAGTCATGACAGAAGCTCATAATTCTCCTTTCACTATTCATCCAGGTTCTACTAAGATGTACAGAGATTTGAAACAGTACTTTTGGTGGAATGGTATGAAACAAGATGTNAACATATATATTTTTGTGCACACTTAAAATGTTTAAATAGTTAACGTACTAATTATTAATAAAAAAAATAATATTAATTATTAACTACATTAGTTTGGGCATTCTATCAATCATTTGCATACGTGTTAGATGATTTTTGACCCATCTGACACGTTTCTATATTAGATACTATGAATCCCTTACTCGTTTGACTGGTTATGAAACACAATTCAGTTTAAATTGAGATGTTTACTTTATTAACTTTTTACTTGCTTTCTGGACTGAATAAGAAGACCTTCGGGAACAGTCGCTTCGAGTTTCTTGCCATTTCATAGCCCAAATTGTAACACCCTCATTTTTAATAGATCGCACCGGATTTAGAGTTTGGGGTATTACTTCATGGAAACAAATAAAAGATAATAGAAAATGACTCGAAAAGAGACGTTTTTGAAAAAGGTGTTATCATTCATTTATTCATCAGAGTTTTTACAGTAAAAGATATACTTTTACCAAAAGTGAGGTCCCAAAGATACGTTTTTAGGCAAAAACTGATGAATGATAACTATTATGGACGTCCTCATGTCCAGTTCTTCTCCGTGCCAGGGTTCCTAAAGAGCTTAGTTACCTAGGATAACATGCTTAAAAGTCAACACTAAGGTTGAGTGAGAGTCATAGGTTTAAGTAGTTAGGGTGTGAATACAAGTTTCACATGGTTCAGCTTAAACCCTATGTGTAGAAAAGTTAGTGATAGAAGGTATATTGCACTAAGTTCATGAACCACACATTAACAGTCCGGGTCATGGGGTCTGCAGACCAACCGTGAGGAGACGGGAAGGATAACTTTGCCAAAGTTAATCCTTCAGAGAGGGTTCAAATATAGTACTTATTGATACCCTCCAGTGAGAAGTAGTATCAACGGGAGTTGTCAAACTCGAATAGATCTATCAACTATATTCGCGTTCACTTGGGTAAAATATCCCAAATGATTAGATTCATGAATTTTAGTATGTAATGATGGCAGATAGTTTACTCATACAATAACCAAAGAAAAAGACTTGTATTCGGTTTAAAGCATGTATCCCCCTCACAGGGTTGTAAAGTATTTAAAAGTGAGGCTATGAAAACTCACCTGGGTCTTAAGGTAAGTAAAGTAGGGGTTTAGACAACTCACTCACGTATCCTGGGGGTAGTGTAGGTGTGTGTATGTCAAGTCTTTGTTTAGGTTTTCTCAACTAATCACTCTTAAGGTTTTTAAATATAACATAACACCATTCGGGCCATCGTAATCCAGAAGTATAACTCCTCACATGAAGCTCCCTACTATTGTATTATGTTATCAACATAATACCGTTCGGGCCATCATAATTCAGAAGTATATAACTCCTCACACGAAGCTCCCTACTATTGTATTATGTTATCAATATAATACCGTTCGGGCCATCATAATTCAGAAGTATATAACTCCTCACACGAAGCTCCCTATTATTGAGTTATGTTGTTACTAGGTTTAGTTATAACATAACACCGTTCGGGCCATCATAATTCAGAGGTCATGCAATAATCGTTTGAGGAGCCAGGGCACTTTAAATCGTAAACCCAGCAAACTCGTCAAAACGAAATATCCACATGATACTCCTCACATAAAGCTCCCTAGTATTGTGTTATGCTTCTAACTTAAAATAAGTTTTTATACTTATATGTAACACCCCCAAAATCGGGTCCAGCGGAAGCATACATGTCACTGGGGTGCTACTCAATTAGTATCACAACGCAAAGTATAAAGAACGGTTTTTATCTCAACCGTTTAGAATATATTTCACTATTAAAAACAATGAGTTTACATATTTCAAAAGTATTGCAGAAATAGGCCCATAAAATAAATGAAGTGGTCCAAACTATTTATCAAAGACATCTATGACCATGTCATGCCATTTGCCAAGTGCCTCCAAGAGTAAGTTATCACCTTAGGAAACCTGAGAATACATGCTAAAAAGTGTCAACACAAAGGTTGGTGAGTTCATAGAGTTTATA
>LBNU01002789.1:10431-33593 GCA_014162995.1 Artemisia annua | reverse complement strand
TATATAATCAATATGATCAATTATATATGTGTGCTTTTGAATTTGTTTTCAAAACTTAGTTTTATGAATAGAGCTTTGGTTGATCTTTGTGTGAATATGTTTTCCTTTTAAAATCTTAAAACGTTTTGTATCAAATCATATATTAAGTTAAACTCAACATGAGAAGTGTGAATAATGCATCTAAGTCCATTAGACCATACCATATAATTATTCATCCTATAACAATATTAACTTATATCTATCAAACAATCAACATCAAAACAATATAAGCAACAATCAACACATATTTGCAAGCATAGATATAAAGCGATAAATGCAAGAATAAATGTAAAGAGATAAGAGAAAGAAGATGCAAACCGGACACGATGATTTATAGTGGTTCGGCTAAAAGGACACCTTCCTTGCCCTACTCCTCTCCCCGAGTCACCTACTCGAGAGTTTTCTTCACTACTTAGCAAGCTCCCTTTTGGCGGAGAAAACCATACACAACTTTTGCTTACACCAATTAATGACACTAAGCTAAATTTCGGGTTTTAATAGTAGCTAGAACCAATCTCACGACACGACTTCGATCACTACACAACTTCTACATGACTTCACGACTTCTTCACGACTTCACAACTTCACGACTTCTTCACTACTTCACAACTTCTTCTATACTCCACTATTTATTCACAGACCTACATCTTCACAACTAAATGACTTCTCCACACTACTACTTCTTACTCACTTATTGACTCACTACTAAGTAAGATCATCTTGATCTACTTATTACATATACATACAAAACTCACAACTTCACATCAACACTAACTAGACTCTAATATATCTTTAGCTTTATAATAGGGAAGATTCTTCTCCTGCACTTTGAGTGGTGAAGGATTGGATCACTTGAAAACAAAGACTTATAATCTTATGATCAAAGGATTTAGAAAGATGTTTGGAAAGGATTGGGACTGAAAATTTAGTGCAAAATGTCAGAAAAAATACCAGGTTTGAGAGGGTATTTATAGGCAAAAGTTTCTGACAAGAGGAGCGTGCCGGCCCCCTTAATTGATGGCCGGCCCCCTTAAAATTAAGGGGGCCACCCAGACAGAAAACGGGTTTTTTTGTCTTTTTCTGAGGAAGGTTTATCTAGTGAAATTTTAACTGTTTTTGGTAAAAAATTTGAATTCATATATTTATTTTGAATTAAATATTTTCCTTTAATTACCAAAAGTGTTTTTCTAAAATATATAAAATGTTTTTAACTTTATAAAATATACAAAGTGTTTTTCCTTTAATTACCAAAACTTTGTAGTGTTTAAATAAAAATCCCTTTGATCATAAAATGTATTAGACATTTGTTTATACATACCTTAAGTGATTGTTGAAGCATACTCAAGACATTGAGATGTCGAGAGATGTTGACGTATGAATGCATTGATGATTTGTGATCACAAGTAACTTAAGCACTTTACGTTATGTGTTATAACTTACATCTTTGTCATCATCAAAACATGAAGAGGATGTTTAGATTAAATATTGTAATATAAATATCGTAATATTTATGCCAACAAAATATCTACCACAACCATGGAGAACATTCTACATGTTGATTGTGAGATCTATTTCAGGCAGAAAAAGTGGTCATGAACATCCACGACTAGAGCATCTGCACGTATTTTGGGGAATGATGAGCATGCAACCAATCAACTTTGCCAGTTCAATAATGAGCGACATGATCCATCACATCCAAAAAAATCGTGAAAGGAATGTGATTCCGTCCGTTAGATTCACAAAGATGCTTATTGAGCACTTCTGCGGCAAGACACCAGACTACCTCAAAAGAATGCATGATCGTACTGAACCAAAAGACATCTACAACAAAGACTTTAAGATTGCTTTTGTCAAAACCATCAAGTTCACAACAAGAACTAAGGGAATGAGGATTCCAGACTACTTCCTTGATGACAACATTCAAAAGACACAGAATTACAAAATCTACGACAAAGCTTATCAATCAGGGAAAGTAGGATACATCGGTGATGAAGACGAATCTGTTGTTAAGATGGAGACTCGTAGCAGGAGAGGTGGCAAGACTGGAAGCACAAGCAGCACTACAACTTCACATCAAACCAAGTCTTCGCCAAAACCTGCTACTAAGCCTTGCAGAAAGATCACTCCAAAGCAAACCATCCAAGATGAACCAACACCATCACCTTCCGTAAGTGAATCAGAATTTGAAACCGAATCAGATGATGAAGAAGATTTTGAATGAAGGGTAAAGTTAGATGAAGAGGAGTTCCCCGAGCTCGAAATGGCAAAGAAAATAAGCATGGGAACTCTACATCATGGTAAAAGGAAAAGTAAAGGGATAACCATCAATGAACCTGGTAGCAGTGCAAATGATGANAAAGTGAATCAGAATTTGAAACCGAATCAGATGATGAAGAAGATTTTGAATGAAGGGTAAAGTTAGATGAAGAGGAGTTCCCCGAGCTCGAAATGGCAAAGAAAATAAGCATGGGAACTCTACATCATGGTAAAAGGAAAAGTAAAGGGATAACCATCAATGAACCTGGTAGCAGTGCAAATGATGAAGAAGAAGATGAACCAGCTGCTCAACCCTTGGTCCACAAACGTAAACTAAAAAGCATCATTGTCGACACAAGAGCGGAAGAGAAGCAACTTCAAAAAGAACTCAAAGAAGTTGCACGTCTCAACCTCCTCGAACCCCAACCTCATCCACAACCGCTCAATCAACCTGAACAAGAGGGTGGCTCAAGTAGCACCTTGATTACTCCTTCAACAACTGTGACTTCAACTTTGGTTCAAGAAATTCCACTTAACACCGAAGAAGAAGAAAAAGATGCAGAAGGGAACGTCATCATGAAGGAAGCTACCGAGGAAACTGCTGATGATTCACAAAAACAACAAGAGACTTCTGAGTTCATCACACCGGAGTTCATTGCTCAGATGCAAAGAGAATAGGAACTGAAGAAGAAAGCGAGTGAGGAGACAGAAAGATTGCTTCATGAAGAACAACCTAAAGAACAAAAGACAAATGAACAAGAAGAAGAGCAATTTTTTGATACCGACGACTTCATCAACTCACCTCAACACTCACTTCATCAACAGTCACCTCCAAAGGATCCTCCAATTCCTATGGGTTCTCCTCCAAAGGATCCTACTCCTCCTCCGTCTGGATATGACAAGGAATCATCTTCACCATCATCATCACACCATTCATATCCACCACCATCTGAAACAACATCAAAGCACAAATCAATCAGAAGAAAGGCTAGCTCATCTGTCACCACAGCATCACAAAGAATCAAGCAAGCTGTTGCACAGGCACGAAAGAAGAAAGACAAACAACCACTGGGTGGAGATCTTCAAGGACAAGTTCAGAAGCTGACAAAACAGGTCAAAACATTGACACAACAAGTCAAGGATCTTCAAGACTCGACAGCACTGGTTGATAGGTTCATGCAAGCCGACATGAACACTATGCTCAGAAAATACACTGAAGAATTCCTCAACAATAACCTTGTTGCTCTCACCACACCCGTGGTAGCAGATCTTCTCAAGCCGATTCAGACAGAGTTGAACACCAGGATCAAGCACAGCATTGTACGCATGCTTCAGTCAACACCGTTCTATCTTCGAACTAACAAGGCTCCAACATCTCCAACTGACCTTACTACTGAGCAACTACAAGCCTTGTTAGCTGCTAAGCTTCGAGATAAACAGGAAAAGACTCCTGAAGAATCAGCAATGTTTGAGGCATTAAAAGTTATTGCCTCAAAAGAATCGTGCAAAGAAGCGGCTGGAAAACACAAACGATCAAGAAAAGATGATGATCATGATCCCGATTCCAAAAGCAAGAAATCTAGGACTACCAAAAAACCATCGTCTTCACAAAAACCACCAACCAAGTCTTCAAAAGCTCCAGCCACACAACAGCAAGCACCAGCCTCTGGATCCGGTCCCACACATGCAGAAGAACCATTCATGCTTCAACAAGATTATCAGGAAGAGCCCGAAACAACCTTCCATGAATCCAACATTCCTGAATCACAACCTGGACCATCATCAACATCAAAGACTCAGGAGAAAGAAAAGTCTACCAAGTCAAAGAAAAAGAAGAAGAAGTCGAAACCATTCTCATGGTTAAATGTTGATGAAGCTCCTGAACATGATTGGTTAACTGAAATGATCAAGTCACAACCACCAATTGAAACCGACGAACCGCTTCCTGGAAACACTTTGCAGTATACTCAAAGTATCATGTCGGGTCTTCAAGTTGAAAAGATGACAAAGGCTGAATTACGAAGGATCAATCGTGAAGCTTTTGACTTTCTTAAGTCTAGATCGGGAAACAAAGTCGAACTGCAATATCACATGGAGAACATTGCATGCGCCTTGTCTGGTACGTTCGACTGGCAGAATCCTGAAGCTAACTACGACGTTCATTCTGACCACAACAAGCCTTACTTCACCGATTGGACAAAACCACTACCTCTGCAAGGATTTCCGGAAAAGCCTAAGATTCCCTACCGATTCTTCTTCAACAACGATCTCAGATATCTTCAACATGCCCATGAGACCTCGAAAGAAATATATGCTTCTTCACTGACGATCTCCGTCCCTGCTGCCAGATATGAACTGCCATCCATTGAAGAAACAACACCGATCTTCAGCGACTCCATTGTCACCTACAACAGAGAAGCTCTCCTTGGAATTCAACACTGGACGGACAGACGTAAACTCGGCTACACTCACAGACTACATTTGACGTCAGCTGAGAACGTAAAGCACCAGTCATGAATCGTTGCAATCATGGAAATCTTAGAGTCATGAAGATTCAACTACACTTTCATGAAAGAGATAGTCGTCAAGAGACAAGATGAGAAGGAATACAAGTTCGGAGAACCAGATTTCCCTGATCTCAACCTAAATGACATAGAAGACATGTATTTGGAAAAGGTTCAAGGAAAGATGTTGCGGTTCCCTAAGTCGACTCAGTATAACTTCATTGCTTCACTACTTCTCTACACCAAACGATTAATAGTNAAGGAATACAAGTTCGGAGAACCAGATTTCCCTGATCTCAACCTAAATGACATAGAAGACATGTATTTGGAAAAGGTTCAAGGAAAGATGTTGCGGTTCCCTAAGTCGACTCAGTATAACTTCATTGCTTCACTACTTCTCTACACCAAACGATTAATAGTTCAAGAAAGAGTGGAAGATCTTCAGCTAGGCGTTGAAAGTTATCAGAACAAGCTCAACCTAACCAAACCACAACTCACATTTCCTGGAATTCAAGAATTGTCACAGTATACGCTTAGACAGCAACCATCATTTGGAATCACCTACCTCAACAAGAAGAATCAGCTCCGCTACATGAGGTTTGATGAGATTCAGAAGTTCTGTGATGACACACTTCAAAGAGTTCGTGATGGGTTAGTTGAAAGATTGCTTGATGACAAGAAGCGGTTAAGCAAGGGTGAAAATACGAGGTGGAAAGTGGATGCACGAAGGATGATTCACAACTTTGTTCATATGGTGGAAGAAAGATTGTATCGTCGTGAGCAGATCAGGAGATTGGAAAGCTACATCGACGTTTGACCATCATTCCCGGTCTTGATCTTCAGACGACCTGATCCTAGATTCACAAACTTTGATGCCATGCCTACTGGTGAAACTTAGCTCCTATGTCTCTGGTATTAACATTTCAATATTTCTTTATATATTGATTGATTTGTGATTACTACGGCTTGTGCACACATAACAGTGTACAACCCGCACTTTGTACTTAAAGGACCCTGTGGTACGCATCAGTGCCACAATCCTCACATAAGGAGCGAAAGCTTCTTACTTTTGAGTAGAATTAACAAACTTTTCATGATTTCTACAATTCTGCTCAAAAGACAAGTATTTCACCTCAATGAGTAGTCACTTGTT
This sequence comes from Artemisia annua, assembly GCA_014162995.1. NCBI lineage: Eukaryota > Viridiplantae > Streptophyta > Magnoliopsida > Asterales > Asteraceae > Artemisia > Artemisia annua. The sequence continues at coordinate 27,641 of LBNU01002789.1, read as the reverse complement.
GAGGGGGAGTACTTGACAACAAAACATCGTTCTCAAATCTAAAAGTTCTTGTTGATTTCTCCCCATACGACTCAAAAAGGCATATTTTAATCAAAAAGTTTACAAAAACAACATTTGATATGGTATTTTTGAGGGGGAGAAGATGAAAAGTGATTAAAATATGATGTCAAAAGTCTTATCTTGTGCGAGCTCGACTCAGAATTGACCCATGAATTGACGAAACAACAAATGTTAATATTCGAAAGGATTTATCCAAGTAGAAAGTACCGTTTCGAGAAACTCTTCTTAGATGTTTACTTTGACGGGTCTAACTTCCTTTTAGGAATGTTAACAACTTTAAGTTAGTTATTAGGGCTAGTATCACCTAAAAACTGATAATGGATCCCTTTAACTAAGCAACGTAAACGTGTCCCTCGGGTACATGTCTATTAAGAGTGGATCAATTCAAAAGTGCCAACTCCTACCGCATGTGCAAATTTCTGAAAACATTTATAAGAATATGTGGAGGGGGAGTCTTTGATAAGAAATCAAGACCCTCAAAGTGTTAACAAAAGGTTTTATACTCATAAACACTTTGAGTGATTTTCTAACATTTGGTTTAATGGCATCAATAGGATAGTCATGGAGTTAAAAGGTGACTAAGGATAGGAAAAACCGTCCTATGATCCGCAGAACCGGAGGGATCTACCCAAGGACAACACTAATAGTTAGAAATTAGAAGTCCTTAGGTATGATATGAAAAAAGGAGAAAGAATGAAAGGAGAAAAAAGGAGTTGAAGAATTAAAAAGAAATGAAAGAAAAGGGTGAAAAGAAATAGTCCTCCATTTTTTCAACCTTAGGTCAGACACCGGGTTCAATTCATATGCTACTGGTCGTTGCTAAGGCGACACCGGTATTGAAAATAAAGACGTCATGGACCCAGTGACGCAATGCACCTAAACCTTCTTAGCCACTCAAGTTTCTCTCAAAAGATACTTGTTTCATTCTCACGGAGAACCCCACATAATCTATTGGCCATTCATTCGAGTGTGTCGATATTGAAAAGGAAGTACTCTGCTCCACACCTTCGACGACTAAAATGTGCACTTATTGAGTCTAGAGCCACGAGATACATCAAAGATCTCTTAGGAACACATAATACTTCTACACTAGTGTCTTACATCATTGGACACTAAGTGTAAATTCTCGATTCCTACTTAGATCTTAGCAATCTGCCAAGAACGTTTATGAGGGATTTACTTATGTATTTCTCGAATGATTGAACGAAAATCCTGCCAGGGACAACATCAAATAGCCCTGACAGCAGGTCACTTCGATAATTCCTTGTGGATTACGCTTAGTGTTTATGATGGTTCCAAACGGTATACAGTCGTGGGGTGATCTCCAGCGACTCACCTAATCGTGGGTGTACTTATGTATGTCTGTGTAAGCCCTCTAGGGGGTATCCGATTAGGAACGGCCTTGGTAAGGATTAGAAGGAGTCTTCACACTATGCTGTTGACAATCTCTAACTCCAAACCTGTAAGTACCGGATGTATTATTGCTAACTGTTTCAATGCAGGTACAACCACCATCCTAAACACCAACTTCTACATGTTCATACCTACATCTCAATGTCTTAAAAAGCTCTCATCAAAAGATCGACACATTGTTAAAGTCAAAGAAGGATTCTACGTCAACACAAAGAATCTTCAACAAAGAAATAAGAGCTACGAATGTATGAAAGCACCAACGTCAAAGATGTATCAGCATGTTGGAAAGGCGCGCATCCACTGGAGACTAAGAAAGTGACGAATGGCAGATTACGACATCACTTGATCACTATCACATCATCAAAGACAAAGAACAAAGAACGATGAATCACTTTGCTAATGAATTTTTTGAAGACGTCTGAAGCCGTAACAGTCAAAGATTAAAGACAAAGAAAAGACGTCAAGCAACCTTGATAATCATCATGACCGATCCTTAGGGGGAGATTGTTAGGATCACATTTCACGTCATCTCTCAAGTCTCGGTCATTTCATAATATGTAATAGGTTGCTAAGTTATTTATCTTATTTATGTTAATGTATTTAAGTCCACTAAGCATCCAATGGGCCTTAAAGCCCACGAATTAGACATGAAAGGGAGGAAGGGATGTTGCCCTAATCCTCACCTATAAATAGGACCTTATGTAATCTTTTACACTTGTTGGTTTATTGAATATCTTGGTTAAACTCTTGTCAAATTCTTTCACATATTTACTAGATCAACCATCTCTATTTCTCATCTCATTTCTTATCAAATCTATACTTGTGTTTACAAAATGGTAACCTAACAAGTGGCATCAGAGCCAAGGTTTCATATTTGTTGATTTTGTGGTCGAATCTTGTCAAAGTTGATGTCTTTATGATGTTCACTTTTTTATTTTTTTGGGTTTAACAGTTGTTGACAGTTTTTTATGTATGAAATGGTCAAAAAGTCATTAACTTTCACTATCTTTTTCAGTTATGTTATATGTTTCTTGTGGTACTTTTGTGTCACGATTAACAGTTAACCTGATTCATTTTGAGATTTTTTTGTACCATCCCGTGATGATTTGTGGTCAAAAAGGTTAAGAATAAGCATATAAAGATGTTATCTTTTCTGGGTTATGGTCACCTATATGGTCTAAAGTGGTTAAAAGGTCGAATCTGTGGTTATTAATCATCAGAAACTGGAAATAAGGGTGGCCGGAGTCTCATCGGAATAATCGCCGGAAAAAAATCGGAATTTCTTGTATAAGAAATTCTCGATATGTACTTGTTATCGAGAACGCACACTTATCGAAAATATGAAACCCTAATTATCGAAATCACATTCTCGATAACTCAGAATTCTTGATAAAACATGTCCTCGATAATCACGTTCTCGATAATCCTGTTCTCGATAAGTATTCTCGATAAGCACAAAGTTTTCGGAAATGAAAAAGAAAGAAGATGAAGAAGGAGACCACTGACCATAACCAAATACCAATAACTCATTGACTTCAGTTTATATTAACCATCATCGGTCAACATAAACATTAAGAAGGTTGAAGAAATTTGAGCTAGACCAGAACAGTTTATAAACATATCCAATACCAACGAATCCCTATCATTCACTTCCCAACTCACAATCTATATCCTCTATCAAGAATCAAAATTGAAAAAAAAATTAAATACTCATTGATCTCAGACATGTCTTTTCGTGTGTCTATAATTATTATCTGCCCTCAAAATTTAATAAACACGAAAGACAAATCATCATCGATCACTATTGAAGCTTTGCTTCTTTTTTATATACGAATTTAAAGAAAAAGACAATAACAATTATGTTATCATCTATCTTTGATTCGTTCAAAACCAAACAACAAAATGTAACCGAAAATCATCAACTAAACCTACCTTAGATCTCTTTTACGAGATCTTGAAGCCTCGTATTGTGCTCGAACAGCTTTAATTAACCATGGAAAACGATTGGTGGTCATGTGGGATGGTGGTCGTGGCGATTGTTGCTTGTGTTTGTATATTGAAGGAGGTGTAAGCTCGATTCTTGATTGTGATAAGCTGTGAAGAGATAGATGTTTATGAGATGAGTTTTTTTTTTTTTTTTAGATCTGTTTTGAGAGAGGATAAGATAAGATGGGGGGCGAACATATTATGATGTCAAGAAGATTAGGGTTTGTAACATGAGTGATATTAGGGATTTTGCAAGTTTATAATTGAATTGGTTTGGATCGGGTATGATTTTTTTGGGCTGAGAGTTTTAAATAGGTACAACGGGCTGGTGTTTGGTTGGATTTATTGGGTTTAACCTTGATGGACCTAACTTGAGCTATTAGTGGACAGTTAAAGCCTAACGTGAATTTGGCCTTAAATGAATTTATTACTAATTGTTGTTAGTAATTGTCAACTTTTGGTAGTTATTTGGTTCATAATTATTTTTGGGGTTCGTAATGTCAAAGTTTATTTTTCACGGGGATACATTTTGACAAGATCGGGAAACCATTATCAAAGTTCATTTAAACCGTCAAAAGGCTAGTTTTTAGAGCATTTAACCGCAAGATGTGACTACGGCGTTAATTCATTATTATTTATTTGAGGTTGAAGTGGAATATCACGGGTGCGTGTACTTAGTATCTCAAGATATTGGGGTTGGTTGGATGAAGATTCTTCGAGATCCTTGTTCGAGCTTTTATCCGTACAAATGACAGAGACTTGAGTTGTCTAGTTATACCTGATGTAAGGAGTTACGTTGTTGTGCTCACAGAGTATAGCTATCACTTTAAAGGAGTTACGTTGTAGTGCTCAAGTGTCACAAAAAGCTGTGGATAATTCAAGAGACGTTCATATACAATTAAGGATGGTTGGATGGGTATATGATTTCCTACCTTTATTGAAAATCTCAGTATTGGTTCTTAGTCATACATTAGTGCAAGTTTAAGTCACAAGTTTGGGTTATTTTACTTCGTTCTCAAGTTCATAATATTAGGTTTTCTCCATCAGTAGTCACTACAAAAAGCCGTCAGAACGATAATGGGGTCGGTAAAGAGTTAGTTGAGAGGAGTATAAAAGAGTAGAGATGTTTATCAGCAGTTGATTCTCATGGGGCTAGTTATGGTACTTCACACCTGTTTGGTTAATTGGACATATGGGGTTACGCTGCCTCCGATTTTCATCGTTAACATAGTGTGTATGCTTCCGATTTCAAAGAAGGCATCGTGGGGGAAGATAGAGTGGGTGTTCTTTGTGGTTCTTTGACTTTGCTTGATTTCTTTGCGAAAACACTCATTTTCCACGAGGATCTGCATTCAGGGGGAAGAAATGTGCACATCGAGGACGCATAATAGACTCACGTGATCGAGTTTACAATTTCATTACTACCGGAAGACCTCCGCAGAGATGATCAGTGGTTCAGTTTTGTGATTTTGGTGTAATCGTTTCGACTCTCGCGGATTGTGAAGTGCGAAGTAGCCTACATATGCGAGAATATCTTGCTGATTTCTTGCATGTTACCCCCGAACAGAGCTTCCGCGTTGAGTATAACCGTGATAAAGTAACTACTCAGATTTGCTTGGTGTGGTTTACTGTGTCATCTACAAATTCCGCTGCGTACTCAAAACTTCAAAAGTTAGAAGACATGTTGACCACATCAAAGTTTCGAATCTGCTGAAGACGGATGTCAGTTTGGGGGGAAGCTGATTCAGAAACTTCGCCAAAAAGAAGTGTACGAAAAAGCTGCTAAAGACATGCAGCATGAATTGGGAGGAAGTTAATCCATTTCATGCATATTACATCATTTACCTACAAGTGAAGAAAAAGTTCTCAAGCCGAGGTACAAGATGAAGACAAAGAGCGTCAACCGTAGTCATCCTCAGCACTTGAAGAGCCGATGAAGACCTTTCTTTATTTGTATTTGTACTTGTAGAAAATGTTGTAAGTAATCCCTTATGGCGCCCATTGGGGGAAGATTGTTAGGAATCATCCTAACACTTAAATGGATCGACATTTACGGGATTACATTAGCCATTTTGTTAAGCCAAAACACATGGACTAGTTATGTAATATTGCAATAGTTAAGCTTGTGTTAGGCTTTATATACCCCTCCATACTTTCATGGAGGGGTGAGACGTTAATGTGTATTTTCCTTTCATCTTTATTTCAATAAAAACACCTAGTTTCCCTTCTCTCTCTACTTTCTCTCTCTAACCATGGATCTCATCTACTTCCACCAAACCCGACCTCCCGAACCACAAATCAACATAAAACTACGATCCTAACAGACTGTTTTCGGGTCGGGAGTCGTTTTGGTATTTTGGCGAAATCGGTTTCAGGATTTGTCGGTATCAGGTCGCGACGGGACCGGCCCGATGCTCACCCCTACTTGTTATTGCGTTTAATGTGAATAACTTGAGAAACTCCAAGTGTTTGTTTTCATTTTCAATCCCTTTTTTAGTTCTTAAAAAGCTTTTGCTAAAGCTTGATGCATTGGAACTAATTTGTGTATATGACTTTTCAAATGAAATCTAGTTGCATCGACGGTTTGTAAGAAGCAAAAAGTCATTAATGACTTTTTGCATTGTGGATACTTTAACAAAAAAATGTAAGTTATGGTAACAAGAAAAAAGAAATAAAGAGAGAGAAACGAGAAAGGTATGAGACGGGCTCACAAACAAATGAAGATGCGGAAAATAGGATGGTAAGAGAAGTTTTATAAATGCCTCTAAATTTGACACGACTCCTAATTCTAAAACCAAAAGCTTCAACCAAATAATATTTATCACTATAACTCTCAACCCAAAATCCGGACGTGTTTAGTAGTAATGGAAGACTCTTATGTTTTCCAGAAATATTTTTCTAAAAAATTTAAGAAAATAAAAAACGAGTTTAAATTGGGTTTTTCCAAATGTTTTCTTAGAAAGATGGAAGACCTATTTTCTAAGTTTATAACTAAGTTTTAGAAAACTTCTTTTATGAGTTCTTTATAATTTCCTATTTTAAAAAATCTCGTATAAACACGTTTTCAAATGTTCTCTATAGAAAAAATAACTCACTCATTCTCAAGAAAACAGAAAAATACAAATTAAAAAAACTTTTCCTTCATTTAAACATAAACTCCCATTCCATACACTTAGTGGCCGTTTGGTTTGAGGGTGTGGGTGGTATTGAATGAAAGTAGAGTTTAATCCATTGTTTGGTAGCATTTTGATATCCGTGACATGGATTTTGAAATTAAATTTTCATAACAACTTATGTTGGGGGCTTTTCATGAAACCAATCAATCAAACTTTTCTTTTTATTTGATGAAATTTTGTCAACCACATATTTTCATTTTTTCCTTTTATCTTTTACCTTTTTTATTTTAATCAAATATATAAAACCTATTAAATATACATATAAATTAAATACGGAGTATTAATTAATTTTCTCTCTCCTTATTATCTTTCAAACATTTCTCAAATCCGAATCCAATTCTAATCCCACTTACAAACCAAACGCACCCTTAAATTTTTTAGCTCACGAATCTGACAGATAATAATTGGACCAAATATTTTGGTTATATTGTACTGCATTGGGCACATTGACGTAGGGTCCACGCATTTTAAAGTGGTTCGGAATTGAGACAATCACGTCTTGTCCACATTTCAAATAGATTTTCACGTGATAGGTTTATATATCCTGTACTTTGTGACTACAAGTCTACAAGAGTTCTTTCACATCGACCATGTATATATAAACATAGCAAGCTTAACCCAATGAAATACAGTAACTATGAGTTCAGACAAACAAGGGTGAATATAACAACACATAAGGTTACACAAGACAATTAATGCCATCTGGCTCAAATCCAAGTTATTTGCACTACGAGTCTGGATCGACTAAACCAAAGAAGCAAATTGAGGCTGAACGAGACTGGACCATAATTGTTCGTAAGTATATGCAACTACGACGACTCAAGTTAACCGTAATTACCACCCCAAAACATGCATGTTTTTCCTATTGTAAGCCAAGGTCTACATCTCAAAGAGTCTAAAAAACAAAGAGCAACTTCTAACATCAAAATCAACCAAAAAAGAATTGAACCCTTTTTCAGAAGCCTTGTCTTTGCTCCCCTTACTCTTGAGTTAATCAATAAGATAACTAATGTTAACCAAATCTACTGCAATTTGATTCTGTCAAGGCTATCCGAGACTATTCGCATCTTTGGTCTAACCTCAGGGTCGAGTTCAGTACAATTAAGTGCAACATGAAATGCCGCCACCACTTGTTTCTTGGCGTGAACTTCTTGCAAAAGCACGGGGTCAATAATCTCAGACAATGGTCTTTCTTCACGGAAAACCTTCCTCACAAAACTCTCTAGCCCTTTCCCATCGTTATCAAGCCCGCCACCATCTGGAGAACGGCCTGTTAACATCTCCAATAACACAATTCCAAAAGAATAGACATCACACTTTGGGCTAGGTTTGTGGCCTGAAATCCGAGCTTCTGGAGCCACATAGTACACATGTGATGACGATGATGTTGAGGGTGATGAAGATGAAAATGAGCTTTTTGAGCTTGTTATTGTCATTTGGCTAGAGATGCTTAGTTTTCGGGATGTGGACTTTGAGATGGTTGCTGACACTAAACGATTGAGCCCAAAACCAGAGATGAATGGCTGCAAGTCGTCATCAAGAAGGATTTTTGATGATTTTATGTTCCCGTGAACATGCTTTCGAGGGCTGCACTCGTGGATGTGAGCTAGACCCCTTGCGGTTCCTTGAGCAATCTTTAGCCTCGATGCCCATGATAATGGTGGTGAAGGGTTGGCTGGCCCACCTGCATCTAGCAAACAAACACTTTTTAAGAAAGATGTTTTTTTCCGCAAAAAACAAAAATATAAAAAATAAATAATACTTATTTATGAAAGCAATAGACATTTGGCTTTAGCTCCTGAGAAGATACAGAACAGAATGTACACATAAGAATTTGACAAACAAGAATCTGTATAACAAAAACATGACAAAGGACAAGGACAACAACTTGAGGTACAACTCACAATGGCACTATGTTTCAAAAGAACTGTGTTACTACATGTGGTCCTAGCTATTTAAGCTGTTGAGTCTCTTTTCTAGCAGATCATGTGGTTCATATAAAAACAATAATCTACCATCATGTCAAAGGGGGGCCATTTCATCTAGGCATTTACTAGAGTGTGCAATTCAAATTGCTTATGTAAAAATGGCTAGATCTAGGTTTATAACTTTATATTTTACTTCCCATGCATGATGCATGGGTCCAAAGGCAGTCCTAACAAGTTTATTCAAAAAGAAAATGATGTTTACCGATTTAAGGTTTTCCAAAGCGTACTCAAGTTATCACAATTTGCTTTTGAAATTGAATTGGATCATATATCTATAGCGATTTCTAACTGCTGTCAGTTCAAGTTTCGGCAATTGTATAAGATAGCATCCGTTTCAAGTTTTAATTGCTAAACTGTTTTGCATTTTGCTGCAATGCCACCTCTGGTGAAATGTATTTTGGAAACCATTGTCTCAAAATATTTGGGGTTGTGTAGTAACAAATAATACTGAAAAGACTAGTTTGCTGGTATGACTGTGTTTTTTTAAAACAAATATAAAGCATGTGTCCTAGTTTGCATTACATGAGTAGGGCTAATACTAAAACAGAATGCAACAAGTTTATCAAAAGAATAACATGATTGATCCTACTTTACCAAAACAAGATACACCAAATCTTTCATATCTCATGTACCACAGGATACCCACGTTTGCATTTTTTTTAAAACAATAAATCATTATAAACAGGATAACATGATACAGATGTAACCATAGATATTTTTCATGGTCATGTTATGATGGACAAAGTTAAAACGGAATAATCTTAGACCATATACATAAAAATGTGCAACTTAGGCTACATATTAAACTTAACGTTTTAAACTAACAAGGTTTACTAAAACAAGGACACATGCTGAATGGTTGAAATTACATTGATTGATCATGCGTCTTTGCAAGCTCCCGTATGGTCATCAATTATCTTGGACGATTGTTGACGAAATTGAAATATTAGAAAAAGTTGGTCTTTTGTAAACTTTTTAGCTTCTTTTCTTTGAATAAAATTATGCATATCTAACATTAGAAATATATTGACAACTAAGTTTTGTACCAGTCTGTTTTGACCACTTTAGCCAGAACAGCATTACCAGTTTGACATTCTTACCAACAAAAGTACAAAATTCTACCATCTCCACAATCTTAAGGTTTTCCAAAGCGTACTCAAGTTATCACATTTTGCTTTTGAAATTGAATTGGATCATATATCTATAGCGATTTCTAACTGCTGTCAGTTCAAGTTTCGGCAATTGTATAAGATAGCATCCGTTTCAAGTTTTAATTGCTAAACTGTTTTGCATTTTGCTGCAATGCCACCTATGGTGAAATGTATTTTGGAAACCATTGTCTCAAAATATTTGGGGTTGTGCAGTAACAAATAATACTGGAAAGACTAGTTTGCTGGTATGCAGGGGCGGAGCTATTAAGGGACCGGGAAGGGTCCCGGCCCCCTAGGTCTAAGTCCGTTAGTGTATTTTTTCGCGATTTCATGTGTTATTCCGGAAAAAAAAAATTGTTTCGGCCCTCCCATTTAATGTTCTTCCGGAACAAAAATTGTTTCGGCCCTCCAAAAAAAAAATTTTCTATAGCTCCGCCACTGTATGACTGTGTTTTTTTAAAACAAATATAAAGCATGTGTCCTAGTTTGCATTACATGAGTAGGGCTAATACTAAAACAGGCTGCAACAAGTTTATCAAAAGAATAACATGATTGATCCTACTTTACCAAAACAAGATACACCAAATCTTTCATATCTCATGCACCACAGGATACCCACGTTTGCATTTTTTTTAAAACAATAAATCATTATAAACAGGATAACATGATACAGATGTAACCATAGATATTTTTCATGGTCATGTTATGATGGACAAAGTTAAAACGGAATAATCTTAGACCATATACATAAAAATGTGCAACTTAGGCTACATATTAAACTTAACGTTTTAAACTAACAAGGTTTACTAAAACAAGGACACATGCTGAATGGTTGAAATTACATCGATTGATCATGCGTCTTTGCAAGCTCCCGTATGATCATCAATTATCTTGGACCATTGTTGACGAAATTGAAATATTAGAAAAAGTTGGTCTTTTGTAAACTTTTTAGCTTCTTTTCTTTGAATAAAATTATGCATATCTAAAATTAGAAATATATTGACAACAAAGTTTTGTACCAGTCTGTTTTGACCACTTTAGCCAGAACAGCATTACCAGTTTGACATTCTTACCAACAAAAGTACAAAATTCTACCATCTCCACGTATGTCATGTAGCATTGAGATGTAAGTTAGTTGTATACATTAAGGTAAATAAACAAGAGCATATAATTCTTAAACAGAAGACGGTATACTTACCATGGAGCGCGGAGTACAAGCTCCCATTGCTGATAAAATCCGAAACCAACAACTTCTCATCATTAGCGTAATAATAAGCTCTTAACCTCACAATATTAGGATGTTGCACTTTCCCAATTGCCTCCACTTCAGCCTCAAACTCTTTAAGCCGCCACACGCCGTCACCCTCACTCAACCGTCTCACTGCCACCACTGCCCCCATCCCTGCTCCACCACGTCCCGCCACCACCTTATACACTATTCCACTCTTACTTTTCCCAACGACATAAGCTGATGCCCTTAATAAATCTTCTAGTTCCAAAGCAAATCCTTCATCCATCACCACAAATTTACCATCTTGCCCCTCACCGTCCTTCACAATTACGTCAATATCCTGTTTCATATTTTCCCTTTTTGCCAATTTACCCTCGGCTGCCTTCCACCTTTTTCGGTATACCCACATTGAAAAAATTACTACCCCAATCACCACGGACACTCCGGATATCAACCCAACCATAACCGACCCAGATCCTCCTGACCCGTGTTGACCCGGTTCCAAACCCAGGTCTTTTGGTGCATCCGGGTTGGTCAAAACCCCTCTCGGGTTTTGCGCCTCAGGGTCAGAACACTGCGTTTGTAACGGAAACCCACACAAGTACGGGTTTCCAGCAAACGCAGTGGGACCCTGATTTAATAAAGACCCAACAAGTGGCACCTTCCCAGTCAAATTATTATACCTTAAGTCCAAACTAACCATCACCGGAAACAACCCATAGCTCACCGGAATCTCGCCGGAAAACATATTCCAAGACAAATTAACCGTCCCACTAAGCCCACCCAACTCCCCTAAACTCACCGGCAAAGACCCATTTAACATATTATCAGAAACATCCAGAAAACTTAAAAACTTCAAATTTCCAACTTTTTCCGGCAGGTTTCCGGCGAGACTATTATGTGATAAATCAAGTGACATTAAGCTACTAGCATTAAACAAATGATCAGGAATAAGCTTAGTAAAGTTATTATAAGACAAGACTAAATGCTTAAGATACACAAGTGCACCTAGCTCAGATGGCAAGTAACCTGTAAGATTCCGGTGAGGTAAAAATATGCTGGTTACACGGTGGTCGGAGCTGCATGCTATGCCAGTCCAGTGACATGGGGTGACGTCATTTTCCGACCATGTAGTTAAGGACTTAGTTGGGTCGTTGGTTATGGCTGCTTTGAGTGCTAGCAGTGATAAACCATCTGAGTTTAGTGAATGTAAAACGGGTAAAAAGTGTAATGTGGTTATGAAAACGATGATGATTATTGGGTTCATGATGCAACGAGTGGTTACATGAAATGGTGATGATGATGTGTGAGTGTGAAATTTGAATTTTGAAGGTGGATTAATCGAGGTTGGTAATGAAGTAGGAGTAAGTAACATGGGGTTTATGAAGATTTTTGAATTTTAATGGTTTTTTGGTGTTTTATAATGAAACCTTGGGATGTGTGGCTATGTTGTAGTTTAGATCCTCTATGTTTTGTTTGAAGCTATGTATGCCACCTTAGTTTTGAGAAGTGTCATTACAACCCCCATAAACTTTAGGATGTGTGTAAGTGCTTAAATAGTTGTTGTACCAAAGATTTCCGCGGATATGTTGAGGCGGTTAGATAAATGGTACTTTTTCTGGGGTATTGATTATCGGATTGGTTATAGCTTCGCGCCCTCTACTTAAGCTATGACAAATAACAGAAGTCATATCTTATGTCGCTTACTGTGAATAACTTATTGTTATTGATAAGAGAATATCAATGCTATTTTATGTCCAACTAATAGCGGTTGCTTGAAATCTTGATGTTGACCATGGTTAAGATGGTATTGCCTAACCATTCAAGGGTGGTATATTGCAAAAAAGCTTGTGACTATTACTTTAAAATGTTTGAGGTCTCAAGTTCAATTTCTGTTAGATGCAAACAACCTTGAAGTGGCTACACCAACCTCCTGAAAAAGGAGGGCTTTACCTGGTTTGAGTCTGTGCGTCTATGAGTTCAAACCCCGTAGATTAGTCGGCGAAAATATCAAAAACCATGGTTAATCAAAAAAAAAAAGATGGTGTCGCCTATGTGGCTTGGATAACAGGTTGAAATGTATTCTTTTGGTTATGGGTTAGGAATTTAGAACATACCAATATGTGTTTTGACGAAGAGTTAAGTACATTGCTTATTAGAAAGTGTTGAGTTAAAAATATGGGTTAAGACTTTAGAAAATACCAGTATTCAGCAATATGATTTAATTTTTACGTTTTTATGTACTTTTTTAATAAAATTAGCAGAGTTAAAAATATATGAGTGTCAATTTTGATTTCTCATATATGCTAATTGAAAATTTTGAAATATTTCTCATGACCGTTGTGTATGCATAAGTCACGTGGAAAGTCATAGTAAAAGATAATGACAACCGCATTTTATGATGAACTTTTATGACAATGTGATGATTTTTATTTATTACGGAATATGATTTTATAACACAATAATAATTATCAACTCTGTGCCATACATAGTCATCCATTAAATCGAATTTCATTAAACATATCATTGCTATTATATAATATTACTTACTTAAGATGGACTAATTACTACTTTTCTAAAACTGAGTTTTTTAGAAGAAGAGAAATGATTTTCACACTCACACTTTTGATTGAGACACTTTACTGTATGCATTACATACTAGTACAATACTAATGGTGTACTTTAATTGCTTGTTACAGTTGATTATCTCAATCATAAATATGAGTGTCCTAATCACTTCGTATAGAAGAAAGGGAATAAAATTAATGTAGTAAGGGATCCCTATAGTAATGGCCATACTCACAACAATGAGAGACCAAAGGGGTTAAAATGAAACTATACAATTGTATGTCCTTTTTATGTAGGCGTTGACAGTTTTAAGTGATCTCGTCGTTAACGTTAACATTAGAATGGAACTCACAAAAGACACGGGTCTACTTTCTTTATTTTGTCTCCACCTTCTGATCTCGATACTTTTATATGTCATGATAGATCGTAATTGTAGTTTAGTCATTAGATTAATTATTTAAGTTATTAAACTACTACGTAAAAGAAAACAAAACTTATCTCTAGTCCAAGTGAAATATAATTAAAATTTCCCTCTCAAAATGAAAGTAAATCCACCATTACTTTTGTCTTTCATTAAAAAAAATGTCTAGTTTTTACATGAGAAATTCATCTAACTAGCTAAACATATACATGTGTTTTCAATAAAGTACATGATTTGGAACATTTTACCATCTTTTTTTTTGTTAATTGACAATATGTAAATGTAATACTAATAGAAAGACAATCGTATGTGGTATTTCTGTGTACCATTGTTTCATGTTATAATTTCTGATAATTTCATGTGATAATATAAATAGACCGACAAAAGAGTAGTAACGAAAACGTAAGTTTAAACAAATGTCTATTCCATTCATTATCAATCCATGACATATTATTCATTCGGTAGATTGTTGTCTGACATATTATCTCTAGGCGTGGGTTTATGACATAAATATTTTTCATAATAGGCTATTTAGACATAAATGGATATATAAACTAAAAATGAAGAGAATTTTGTTGGAAAGTTTGATCTAAAATTGTGTGAATGAGATATCAAGTCTCATATTGAGGTGTTTGGTATGAAAAGTGAGAAAAAAGAACTTGGATTGTAACTACATAAATGCAAGGTATAATCATATGATCATTTAGCCGTATTAGATGATGTCCGAGTGGCATTAATATAACTACATACGCTTATATGTTTGTGTTGTCATTGTGATTATTAGCCTGCAACAGATGAATAAAATGAGAGAAATTTTTAAATGAGCAAATAAATTTGTTTTAGTTAGGTACTTAATATTTCTCTTTGATTTCTCATTCTTCATTACAAGACAAGCTAAAGAAACGTGTAAATGAAGAAGCCTAACAATGGCTAAACAACACCTACGGTATACCCATCAAAATTAGCACTAAACCACACAAACGTGTAGTCATTCATTCGTTGAATCACGTCTCTACTTCGATGAAAATTCTAGGCATATAGGTCAGATCTGGCAGTACAACATATTTACCTGATCGTTGTACTTTGGAAAACAGATGACGAATAAACAGGGAATCTGTTTAAAAAGAAACGTGAGAAACAAGTGCCTCGGTCAAGTTTTGAATTCAATTTCATCTACTTTTTGTTGTTTATTTTGATACAATTTTTTATTTGTAAATTTCAGTTACAAATTTTGTTGTGGGATGGACGATAACTGGTGCCAAAAGACACCCGAGTCAGGATGTTCCCGTCAATCTACATTTGTGAAATATTGTATCCATATTGTGATTTTGATTACCGATGGTTTTCCTTGCAAATTCAGCTTAAGAAATAGGTTATGGTCGTTTTAGTCTTCTCTTCAGAATTTTCAAATAGTTCCAAGGACAGGATATATGACTTGATTGTGTTGGTAAAAGCCATTGAAAATGACAATTAAAGCATGCTTTTCAGTTTCCACTTGGATAGATAGGAAGGTACATCTATCAAAAAAGCAGTCATTACTACATTACATGTAGAATTTACGTGGCCTACATTGTTGTCAAAAGCTGGATATATAAGCATGGGTTTCCACTTTATAATAGGGAAGTGATTTGCACACTTTCAATTCTTATTTGGACACTCCAATGTACAATCAGTTAAAACAGATTATACTTAAAGTACAACTGTCTGATCAACACATTGGAGTGTGCCAATAAAAAGTGGGAGTGTGCAAATCATTTCCCTATATAATAACCGCCAGTTTATTTCACTTAAGCTTTTTAGAAAGTACTTGTACTAAACACAACTTTTAATCCGCAATGGCAACTTGAGGGAGGACTTTTTAAAAGATAAGGGTAAACTGCAAAAAATGCCCCTAACGTTTGGCAAAAATGCAAATATGCTCCTCATACAAGAAAAAATGCATAAAGTGTACGCGACAAGGTTTAGATTTGCAAATAATGTCCCTTCTGCGATACTGTTCATGCAAAAATGGTTTTTTCACTAACGCTCGTTAGAAAATCCCGTTAGCTAGTCCTCACGTGCAACGCATGTGAGGGTAACTCCGTCATTTCACCTTTCCCGCCTTTAACACACTCTAGCTACTCCTAGGCACGAATATCGACGAGGACATTTTTTGCAAATAACTAAACTCTAAGTAGTGTTTAACAAATTAACATTAACAAATGACACACACATAAACAATCCATCTTCATTCAACCGATCAAATCACACACCCACAAAACAATAGCATCGAAACTTAGCAGGTGTGATTCTTCAAACAACACACATACCAGGTAACAACATTGACTGATTTTTACTTCATTCAAACGTTATTTGCAATTTTGTTAATCTTAATCGTTAATGTAGTAACAATGTATGGCAATCATTTCATTTGCGCTGTGGACAAACCTGAACATGTTTTGGATGAGTTTGTAAGTTAACACAATTATTGACAAGCTGTTATTTATCTAACAAACTAGTTTAATTAGTATTTAATTGAAAATGGTTAAAAATTAATTTTCATATACAGGAACTGCATAATGATTACGTTTTAGGAGGTTCCTATCATGGTAATTCTTATATTTACTTAGTTAACTGGGGGAGGGGGGGGGGTTAGATGGAAAGTTCGGGTAAGGAAAGTGTCAGAATTAACGTGTGTTGTTGAGGGAGCAAGGTGGAATGATTTTGTCATTCACAACATCAGCTGTTCAGATGTTGAGTACATACATTTTGTAGAAGAGGGTGAGGATCTGTTTTATGTAACTTGCTATGGTGAGGATGGGTTGGAGTTTCATAATTATGAACCCCAGAGTGCTCAATTTTGGAGATGTTTAGTGCCTGTGACAGACACATCTCTGCTTATGCAGTCGTTGCAGCAAGACTTTCTGAGATATCTCCATTGTCCAAACCCTACTGACTCGGTCGTAGTTTCCACTAACAAGACTGAGTACAATGTTAGGGTGGACAGTGAGCATATCTATGATCGATACGTCCACTCCTTCTTGTATGGGTGTGGTTTGTTGCAACTGGTTCGAGGCATAAATATGAGCCATGGTCAGTGGATGGTGTTTACTCAGGTTGTCCCGGGGGAGGAATATAATGTGATGTTGTTTGAACCTGATGGAGGGGCCATCACAACAGTGGAGACATACTGCACCAACATAGCCATGAATGCCCTCTGTCACCAACCATTTGACT
>LBNU01002785.1:0-13897 GCA_014162995.1 Artemisia annua | reverse complement strand
GGGGGGGAAGAAAGAATGCTACGGGGGGATTGAAATAGTTTTTTACACTTACCCCGTATTTATAAAATTTATGGAAAACAATTGTTTTTAAAAACTTTCCGAATTCATTTAGGATTCAAACTTGCCAATAACAAATATAATTAACTAAACTAACTAAGCAAATAAGTATCACATAAGAATAATCGAAGAGTGTAGAAATGATCAAACCACAACACAAAGATTTATAGTGTTCGCTACAATACATCCTTCATTTATCCTACTTCCACCCCCGTCACCTACCTCGAATTTCTTCACAAACAACCCCTTCAAAACTTACACATATTCTATACACCCTAAACACAAACTAGACTTCTAATTTACACGAACCAATCTCACAACACAAACAACTTCTTCAACCAACTGAGCAACACCACACTTCGTCAAGATTCACACGACTATATCCCCACACAACGTTCAATTCTCCCTACATCTACTTATTACAACAGACACACTAGCACAAAATGTTCGCCAAATCATACACCACACACTACAACACCATCTGATCTTGCTTGTTGAAGATAACCCTCTATCTCTTGCCAACTATTGGAATGAAAATCAGGGGAAAGATTGAAGAACCACTTGAAAAATTAGTAAATCTACAAATAACAAGGTGTGGATTTGTAAAGAATCATGAGATCTGAACTAATACGTAACAAATAAAAAAAACCAATTTAAGGTTTATTAACGGAAAATCTGGACAAAATCTTACACAGACGCGTCCCTTAAATAATGGGACCACGGATAATAAGCGCCTACTAACGCAGTAAAGTTTTGTCTTTAGTGGGAGTTATTTGTGAAAAACAACTGATTTAGTTAAAATAATCATAATTGTCATATGATTAAACTTCTTTATACAACAATTCAAAATACATAAGAAGTTTAAAATTACATCAAACTTGTAGCAATAATAAACCCCTTTGATCATGAGAATTAACGTAAGCACATTTTTATCATGACCTTAATACTAAGTTCTGATATAAACTAGCTTAATAGTTGTTTACGTAGTAATCTTACGTTTAATGATTTTACATTTTGTGGTCGTCAAAAAAACGTAGAGATATCGAAAACTATAAATAACGTTTTTACGCATTATTTATGTCAACAGTGGTTTACTTATTTTTGAGCTTATTAGTGCTTACTTGGGTCTATAAAATATATATCGGGTATTTTGGAGTGCCACTTGGGTCACATTTTCTTGCTACTACTCAAATGGTTTCTAACTGATTTCATGCTGTGCTACGATGTTTCATGTTTTTGGACAATATGTGTGTTTGATTGCAATATGTGACCCTTTGTGACAATTAAATTGTGCTTCATATATGCGAAACTGTTAACTCCGCGTAGGAGCCGAAACGATTGATAGTACTATCTGGGGTCCCCCACTATTGGCAACACGTGTGCAACACTATTGGCAGGTTCAGTTGTCGCTAACAACGTGTTTTCCTTTAGATGCATATATTCATATATCTTGCTCACTATTGTCCTACGCTATGTTATTCACAGCTTCGTGGTTAATACTTAAACCTACGAGCTCACCAACTTTATGTTGACGTTTTTGAGTATCCATTTTCAGGTGTTAAGAATGATGTTGCATTAGAAGGTTGAGTATTGGCCTGGCCTAGCATGTTTGTGCCAAGAGCTGGAAATGAACACAAGTACGCCGGTTTTGCTAATTAGTTCGGCGCACTTCCAAGTACGGACCACAATAAATCAAGTGCGGAGCACTTTACAAGTATGACAGGTTTTGTTACTAAGTGCGGAGTACTTCGCTCCTGATCAGCTATTATGCATTAAATTGAGTTTCAAACCGATCATTTGCCCTCCTACTTGGTCCCCAAGTGTTCCTAAAGCCTATAAAAACCACAAGAACACCGGGAAATCACCTACCTCCATCTAGCTAACATATATATCAATTGGAGAGGAGGAAGGAGTAGTGAGGGTCTTAGGATCCAATGATCCAAACACCCCTTTACACCATCATACCACCACTACCCTAACTACCATTCTCAGCCACGATTCACCACTGGTACACCACCATTTCCAGATCCTAAACACCTCGTTTCCGGAACTTATATGCACCATACCATAAGGGTTAGACGATTCACACCAAATCTCTAATTCCTTTACCACCATAAACCACATTACCAAACACACCATTTGGCGATAAGTTGCTGATTTCAAGAGGTTCGTGACAGGTTCTCGGGTTATCTCAGTAGGGTTTGGTTATTGGTTGTATAAGGAAGCAAATGGTAGGACTTGTGCTCGGTTTTGGTAGGAATATCGATTTTGGTTCATTGTTCTCGTATTACTCTCATAAACAACTTTGGTACTTTTCTTTACTATTATATTGAATAAGTTTATAAGTTTTGTCATGCTTGTGATGTTTGATTCTCGTTTGTTTTGGTTATGTGAAACATGATATAGTATTTAGATGATATTAGTATAACTTGTGAATATAAATGCTTATGAATTCGATGTTACTTTTGCTTGGAGCTTGTTTATCCTTTGGTTGATCATTAGCAATTGAAGTAGGTCAAAAGGGTCAATTGTTGTGGTTGGTTTTGAGACGTTTTGGCCAAGCGAATCAATATCATGCTTGTATAAATTGTGTGATAAATTGATAAACTAACCAAGTAGAATGATGTTTAAGACCTTTCCTTATGTAGAAATGCCGGGTTAGGAGGAATTCATATGTATACATATTCGATATAAACCATTCTTAATTTGCTCTTGATGATGTAGTCTATAGGTCGAAAGGATTCTATATCATTATTGGTAGATATGTTTGTTACGATTAATACACCAATAATTGTAACTTGCATGCTTTTGTTTATATAAGTCTTGCTTTATCTCTATCTATTATCTATGTGGATCATGTCTTGTTTGGTACTTTGCTTTGCCTTATACACACGTTTAGCTATTTGATATGTGACAATCATTTGGCTTTGTTACTTGATAAACAATCTGTGAATTGCTACAAATCCCTTGGAATGACCTGGTCTTACCTAAAAACCTTTACTATAAACGGGGGTTATACTTTACCCATGTGTTTTGTGTATTAAGGAAATGGTAGAATTAGTTTTATAAATTTAAAGCTTTCGAAACACATCAATACATCTAGTGTTTCTCTATTAAGACATCTTGTGTTCTTGATCTTGAAGTCATACCCATTAAATGACATTCCGCTGCGTCGTTTTTGGGGTGTGACTGATTGGCATCAGAGCCTCGGTTATAGAGAATTAGGTGGTTTGACCTAGACTATAACCTAAGAACCTTCATATAGTTTGCATAATAGGGACGACGCTTGCAATTATGTGTATACTTACCTTGCGAATTATTGGCGCCTAGTATTAGACCTTATGAACCCCCTGAATCGAGTCCATTTTTCAAAACCATTGAGTCTTTTAACAATTTGCGACTTAATTTCAAGACAGTTCTTGTTTGATGAGTTGCGAAATTGAGTTGAATTGTTACTTAACCTAAGGGTTTTGAGGAATTTACTCGAGGATGGAATAGGTTAGATTGACGTGAAGTGATGATGATAAGGATATTATGGCATGATGCTATCCTAAAAACGCCTGGCCAACGTTTTTACGATAACATGATGCAATGTGTGACTAATCAAATTCACGAATCTGTCAAATAGGTGGGTGAGCATAGAGTTACGACATGTATACCGACCTACCCTACCTACTTCCTATCTAACGTTTACCATTACCCTTCCTTGTAGAATCATGCCTCCAAGAAGATCGACTCGAGTTAACCGAGGTGCCCCAGCCCAGAGGGGTGGAAGGACCGGTGGAAGGGGAGGTAGAGGGAGTGGTCGCGGCACTGGTAACAACAATAATAACAATGAGAACACTGACTTTGAAACTATCATCGCTCGACAGCTACAAGGATTGCTACCCACTATTGTTACCCAAGTTGGCGACCATATGAGTAACCAAGGAAACAACGTGAGCAGGAATGATCATGGAGACAACGACGGTGGAAATGACCACGCCAATGATGGCAACCATACCAACGGTAACAAGGGATGCACGTACAGGGAATTTTCGGCATGCAAACCGGTGGACTTTGATGGCAATGAAGGTGTGATAGCTTATACTCGATGGGTCGAGAAGATGGAGTCAGTGATTGACATAAATGAGTGTGCGGACCATCAGAAAATAAAGTATGCTGCATGTTCAATGACTGGAAAAGCGTTGACTTGGTGGAACACGCAAATTCAAGCTAGGGGCAGGAAAGCTGCCAGGGGAATGAGTTGGGATGACTTTAAGGCACTACTAAGGGAGGAGTATTGTCCAGACAACGAGATGCAGAAGCTAGAGCATGAGTTCTANCGTCGTTTTTGGGGTGTGACTGATTGGCATCAGAGCCTCGGTTATAGAGAATTAGGTGGTTTGACCTAGACTATAACCTAAGAACCTTCATATAGTTTGCATAATAGGGACGACGCTTGCAATTATGTGTATACTTACCTTGCGAATTATTGGCGCCTAGTATTAGACCTTATGAACCCCCTGAATCGAGTCCATTTTTCAAAACCATTGAGTCTTTTAACAATTTGCGACTTAATTTCAAGACAGTTCTTGTTTGATGAGTTGCGAAATTGAGTTGAATTGTTACTTAACCTAAGGGTTTTGAGGAATTTACTCGAGGATGGAATAGGTTAGATTGACGTGAAGTGATGATGATAAGGATATTATGGCATGATGCTATCCTAAAAACGCCTGGCCAACGTTTTTACGATAACATGATGCAATGTGTGACTAATCAAATTCACGAATCTGTCAAATAGGTGGGTGAGCATAGAGTTACGACATGTATACCGACCTACCCTACCTACTTCCTATCTAACGTTTACCATTACCCTTCCTTGTAGAATCATGCCTCCAAGAAGATCGACTCGAGTTAACCGAGGTGCCCCAGCCCAGAGGGGTGGAAGGACCGGTGGAAGGGGAGGTAGAGGGAGTGGTCGCGGCACTGGTAACAACAATAATAACAATGAGAACACTGACTTTGAAACTATCATCGCTCGACAGCTACAAGGATTGCTACCCACTATTGTTACCCAAGTTGGCGACCATATGAGTAACCAAGGAAACAACGTGAGCAGGAATGATCATGGAGACAACGACGGTGGAAATGACCACGCCAATGATGGCAACCATACCAACGGTAACAAGGGATGCACGTACAGGGAATTTTCGGCATGCAAACCGGTGGACTTTGATGGCAATGAAGGTGTGATAGCTTATACTCGATGGGTCGAGAAGATGGAGTCAGTGATTGACATAAATGAGTGTGCGGACCATCAGAAAATAAAGTATGCTGCATGTTCAATGACTGGAAAAGCGTTGACTTGGTGGAACACGCAAATTCAAGCTAGGGGCAGGAAAGCTGCCAGGGGAATGAGTTGGGATGACTTTAAGGCACTACTAAGGGAGGAGTATTGTCCAGACAACGAGATGCAGAAGCTAGAGCATGAGTTCTATCACCATGCTATGGTAGGAGCGTGTCACACGGCTTATACAGATTGGTTCCATGAGCACGCTAGACTAGTACGTCATATGGTCAATCCTGAATCCAAAAGAATTGAAAGGTATATCTATGGGTTGGTTCCTGGGATTCGCGGGATGGTGAAAGCAACTGAACCCCCTACTATTCGGAGTGCGATATTGAAATCTGCAACCTTAACGGATGAGATGGTTAGGAATGAGACGTTGTCTAAGAGTGGTGACAAGAGGAAGGCCGTAAGCGAGCCGAGTAAGCAAGGTGGTGCAGAGGGTGACAATAAGAAAGCGAAATGGGGAAAAGGATTTGTGGCAACAACCACGGACAAGAAAGGTTATGTGGGCTCTCACCCTAAGTGTGCCAAATGTAACTACCATCACCTAGAGACTATGCCATGTCAAGTGTGTTTCAATTGCAAGAAAGTGGGTCACATGGCAAAAGATTGTCGGGCAGTCGCTAAACAAGTGGCACCGGTAAACACCGTTAACCCATTGGCATGTTATGAGTGTGGAAACCCGAATCATCTTCGGAATGCGTGTCCTAGGTTGAATGGGACACAAGGGCAAGTGCAGAACAGCTAGAATCAGGCTTTAGCAATTGGTGGAAACAATGCAAACCGTGGTAACAATGGTAACCCAGCCCGTGGTCGGGTATTTGTGATGAACGCTGAAGAAGGACGCCAGGACCCGAACATCGTGATGGGTACGTTCTCTTTAAACGACCACTATGCTACTATGCTATTTGATTCTGGTGCTGATTATAGTTTTGTCTCTACTAAATTCATGCCTCTGTTGAATATGAAACCTGGTAGACTAGGCTTTAGTTACGAAATTGAAATAGCAAGTGGTCAAAAGGTAGAAACAAATAAGATTGTTCGCGGGTGCAAACTAGAGTTAGAAGGTTACACCTTTAGCATCGACTTGATACCATTCGGACATGGAAGCTTCGATGTGATTGTGGGAATGGATTGGTTGTCTAAGCATAAGGCTAAAATAGTGTGCCATGAGAAGATGTTGCGAATACCACTACCAAACGGTGAATTACTCAAGGTCTATGGAGAGCGACTTGAAGAAAAAGCGAAGCACCTCATGAGCATGAAAGTAGACGAGCAGAAACTATAAGATATCTCAATCGTTCGAAATTTCCCAGAAGTATTTCCTGATGACTTATCTGGATTACCCCCAACGCGAGGAGTTGAATTTCAAATAAACTTGATTCCTGGAGCAATGCCAGTTGCAAAGTCTCCCTACCGCTTGGCACCTACTGAAATGGAGGAGTTGTCTAATCAACTCAAGGAACTCCAAGACAAAGGTTTCATTCGACCTAGTTCTTCGCCATGGGGAGCACCATTATTGTTCGTCAAGAAGAAGGATGGTTCGTTTAGAATGTGCATTGATTACCGAGAGTTAAACAAGCTAACCATTAAGAATCGTTACCCACTCTCGAGAATTGACGACTTATTTGACCAACTGCAAGGTTCATGATACTTCTCCAAGATAGATCTTCGTTCCGGCTACCATCAGTTACGAGTACACGAAGATGACATCCCAAAGACCGCGTTTAGAACTCGATATGGTCATTTCGAGTTTACGGTTATGCCTTTTGGACTGACAAATGCGCCTGCAGTTTTCATGGACTTGATGAACCGAGTATGTAGGCCATACCTGGATAAATTTGTTATCGTTTTTATCAATGACATATTGATTTATTCCAATACGAAAGAAGAACATGAAATGCACTTGAAGTTGATCCTAGAGTTGCTCAAGAAGGAGAAATTGTATGCCAAATTCTCGAAGTGTGAATTCTGGCAATAAGAAGTCCAATTCCTTGGACACGTGGTTAACAAGGACGGTATTCATGTAGACCCAAGCAAGATTGAAGCAGTGAAGAATTGGGAAGCCCCTAAGACACCCTCAGAAGTCCGTTCATTCTTAGGAATGGCAAGCTACTACCGGTGATTCATCGCAAACTTTTCTAAGATTGCCAAACCTATTACCTTGCTGACTCAAAAGAATAAGAAGTACGAATGGGGAGAGGAACAAGAAGAAGCCTTTCAAACCTTGAAGAACAATCTGTGTAATGCTCCAATTCTGGCCCTCCCCGATGGACCAGAAGATTTCATAGTGTACTGTTACGCGTCATGTCAAGGCCTTGGGTGCGTGTTAATGCAAAGAGGTAAGGTGATTGCCTATGCCTCTCGACAACTGAAGATTCACGAGAAAAATTATACCACCCATGATCTGGAATTGGGCGTTGTAGTGTTCGCTTTAAAAATATTGAGACATTACTTGTGCGGGATGAAAAGTGTTATTTATACTGATCACAAGAGTCTCCAACATATCTTTGATCAGAAAGAATTGAATATGCGCCAGAGGAGATGGATTGAACTCTTCAGCGATTATGACTGTGAGATTCGCTACCACCCAGGGAAAGCAAACGTAGTAGCTGATGCTTTGAGTAGGAAGGAAAGACTCAAGCCAAGGAAGGTAAAAGCCATGAGTATAACTATACATTCGGGTATCAGGGATAGGATACTAGCAGCTCAGAGAGAAGCTATAAAGGATATGGATGCACCTACAGAGAAGATGCGAGGTTTAGATAAACAATTGGAGAAAAAATACGATGGTGGACTGTACTTTGTAGACCGAATTTGGGTACCGTTAACTGGTGATGTGAGAAACCTAATTATGAACGAAGCACATACGACGAGGTACTCTGTTCATCCAGGAGCAGATAAGATGTACTACGACCTTAGAGAATTGTATTGGTGGCCTGGGATGAAGAAAGACATAGCTGACTACGTTAGCAAGTGCCTGACTTACTCGAAGGTGAAGGCTGAACACCAGAAACCATCTTGTTTGTTACAACAACCGGAAATTCCTGAATGGAAGTGGGAAAGGATGACCATGGACTTCGTTAAAAAGTTACCTAGAACTAGTAGTGGACACGACTTGATCTGGGTTATCGTAGACAGATTGACTAAGTCTGCACATTTCTTACCAATCCGAGAAGATTATACGATGGATAAATTGGCTAGACTTTAAATTAAGGAGATAGTGGCAAGACATGGTGTGCCTATATCGATCATATCTGATCGTGATAGCCGTCTCACATCAAATTTTTGGCAAATGTTGCAAAAGTCACTGGGAACACACTTAGAGATGAGTACGGCTTACCACCCACAGACTGATGGTCGAACCGAGCGTACCATACACACCTTAGAGGACATGCTCAGGGCGTGTGCCATAGACTTTGGTGATAATTGGGATACTCACCTTTCATTGGTCGAGTTCTCCTACAACAACAGTTACCATGCTAGCATAAGGATGGCACCATTCAAATCACTTTATGGGCGGAAGTGTCGTTCACCTATTTCTTGGGCAGAAGCCGGAGAAAGCTAAATGATAGGACCTGAAATAGTTTTAGAGACCACTGGGAAGATCATTCAAATTAAGGATAGACTCAAGGTTGCACGTAGCCGTCAAAAGAGCTATGCCGACAATAAACGGAGACCCCAGGAATTTAGTGTTGGTGATCATGTATTACTTAAGGTATCACCTTAGAAAGGTGTTGTACGATTTGGAAAGAAGGGCAAGTTAGCACCCAGACATGTAAGACCTTTTGAGATCACTGAGAGAATTGGTCCGGTAGCTTACCGACCGAGACTACTGATGAGGAGAAAAGTGTTACGCTTTTAGGGGGTCATTTAATCCCTAAATCGTTATTTTATGATCAAATATTGCCTTAAATCGTTCCTTTTGTCATTTTAGGTACTTTTAGGAGGAATTCTCAAAAACATTGCATTTTGGACGTTTTTGGAGCACAAAAGTGAAGAAAACGACANCTTTTAGGGGGTCATTTAATCCCTAAATCGTTATTTTATGATCAAATATTGCCTTAAATCGTTCCTTTTGTCATTTTAGGTACTTTTAGGAGGAATTCTCAAAAACATTGCATTTTGGACGTTTTTGGAGCACAAAAGTGAAGAAAACGACAAAGTCTCAAATCAAGCTGGAATTCCTACCTGACGGCATCAGGCTTTGGATGCTGACGCCGTCACCTTAAGATGAAGAGGTGGATTCAGACTCTACTAGACGACCAAGGAAGGAATTATCACATTTACACCTGACGGCATCAGGTGTTATGAAAAGTAGGCCGTCAGGTGTTAAGCTAAAGAGAGACGGCCCAGAAGGTTTATAGAGTGACGGCGTCAAAAGTAAATCTAGGTGATCCGAAAACCCTAGACACGGCGAGTTGACGGCGTCAGGACCTATAACCTGACGCCGTCAAAGTGTTAAATCTATATATACTTTTCTAATTTTCATTCATTAAGTGTGTAACTTTTGGGAGAACTTTAGGGATAAACCCTTGGTCGTGTTTTACAGTATTTTCAAGGGTTTTCCACCCTTGATTCACTCATGCTTAATTAAAGATAAGTCTTCCTTCAAATCATCCAATATGTCTATGTATTGCATGATTATATCTTATGCTTGTCTTTTAATTAACATGTTAGGCTAGGTTTCTCTTGTGTTTGCTTGGATCTAATGAAACCTAGCTATTGATTACTTGTTGTTGGTTTGTTATTGATTGTTGTGGGTGGGTGATGTCGATGTTAGGCTTAAGAAAACTGGCTAACCTCCTATATGGTAACTTGCTTGAACGTCTTAAGAAACATGAATCGGATGTGTACTACGATTATATGGTTGTATTTAATGCATAAGTGAATTCTAGTGATCTCATGTTAGGAGCTAGTTGTCGGCTCGACATAGAGTGAAGTAGGAGCTTATAGAGTTAGGGAAGATCGTACACGGCCTTACGAATGGTTTAAAGGAATACAACCCGTCATCCACACAATTGTAACAAACCAATTAACTGGTAAAAGATAGCTAGGGAGTAGTGAAATCTAAGTAAACACACTTTTCTCCATATAAGTTTCACGACCCTTTTATTTTCTTGTTATTTTATTTTACTAGTTATAAGGCCCGTGCACGCACGGGGTTTTGACATAATTTTTGAAATTGAAAAAAAAAGTACTAAGATTTATTATGGCTAACATAATTTTTTCATTACATGGCAATCTAACATAAGTAATGAACCAACTACTACATTTCTTCCCATCTTGACCAAACACTCCAGTAGTCTTAAACCTACAAAACAAATTAGAGCGGTTCCAATTAAATGTACATTATTAAGAACTTAAGTTTACCAGATGGAGAAGTTAAGCAAGGTCGCAATGCATTCATAAAAAAATTAAGCCCCATGTAGCTCAACAGTTGGGACAATTTCAAGAGCCATTGCATTGTTTTTATCATAGACAACCATGTGATCTCCTTCACTACAGTTGTGTGTACAGTAAGAGTTAGTTTTGAGAACTGTTTATGCACAAATAAAATTGCAAACGAATGTGACGAACCTGGACTAATAAGACACAAATAAAATTCAACGTGCTAGTTAGTGCAATGCCTTTGGTTACTAAGTCTAACATTGCACCTCGAGCTTCTTCAAAGAAGATGATTTGAATATTAACTACATGTGGCACATGATTTAAAAGTAGACTATCCCATACAACCTTTTATTAATTATTTTCGTTTGTTTCCTATTAGTTGTCCTAAATCTTGTAAACCGGCAAAGAAACACTTTTATCATTTTGAAGTGTTTTTAAGTGTAAAAAAACAGTGAGTATGCACGTGACACATTCATAAGGTCTAAGCAATTAACGCAATGTGTCCTAACAATTCCAACTTGCCGTTAAACCTTTCCCCCCCTTTTTCACTTAACAAACAATAACTTGTTCATAAAGGGAAAATACTCAAAATGAACATATCCACATATGCGATGGAATGCATGAACTCAATTGTACTTTACTGCGGTTCTATGCGAACATGATATGCCAAATTTCTTCACTTATAATTTGAGTACAATTATTGTGGCTCAAGTAAATATATAATTGAATGAGATGAGACTATTGATCATAGGCCTCAAATATAAGTAAACATGTCAAACAATAATATTAAGACTTACCAATTCTGAAACAGTGGTACTTTGATCAATATGCTATTTAGCAAAGACTCGTGAGTTAGGAACTTGTCAATAAACGTTCTTTCCAACTCCATCACATGGATGAGCTTGGTAGCATCAACCTTACCAAGACTGTCAATATATCCAAATCTTCTATATTTATCAAGCCCTCGGCGTCTTTGAGGACAACATCGTTCTTTTTCCTAGAAATCAGAATCCTAAACAAAAATAAAAGGCCTCATAATAAATTATTAGTCTAAAACAACTCGCTAAGTCCAGATTATAATTAATTAGCCTAACAGTGAACAACGTAATGTGTACCTCTTGTGGAGTTAAAGAGATATGTGTAGTTTAAGCCAAACGCACCATGTTAGGCCTTTTTAAACTGGAATGAACATAGTAGTCACGAACTCCAAATCTAAGCCTATTCTCCTTCTGTCTAGGTGCTTTATGTATTCCGTATTTCGTTAAATGATTAAATAGAACCCTTTCAGAAAAAAACGCTTTTAATCAACAATCTAAAAAGAATTTTCAAAAACATTAATCAACAATACTCAAAACAAATAGAACATATTTTCATACTGAAGCTGTTGATACAAAAGTTGGGCGTTCCTTGTTTGGGTTCCTTCCTTCGTATCAATTGCTTGATATTGCTTGAGACCTGCGCACTAAGAAAGAAACAAACACCGTTAGGCTTATCGAGGGATTGTTTCCCCCGATTATCCTCCGGCGTGAGTGTAAGTAATCGTAGTTTTAGGGTTGTGAGAAGAGTTAGGATTGCTTTGTAAATCGTACCTTTGCGAGGGTTAGGGTTCCCTCTATTTATAGGCACGTAACCGATAAGGTTGCATGCTCCTCACTTTTCGGTGTTATCCACCGATATCGGATAGTTGGTAAATATCTTCTTAATTTAGAAGATATCCCTATCCGTTCCATAAATAAGTATTGGGCTTGGGCTTCGTGGGCCGAAGCTGCCAAATCGGTAGTCCAATTAGTGTTTTATTGGCCCACGCGCGGTGGGCTTTCGCATCGGTATTGTTTACCGAACGGGTCCGTGACCCGGTGTAGACTATACGTCATCATAGTCTATTGTGGCATTAATTGCAATCTTTATAATACCAGCCCTGTTTGCATCAAAGGTTGTAGGAGTTGCTTCACATTTAAGTTGAACCTGTAACATGGATCATAAAAAGGCAATAAAATTTGAACCATGAAAATTTATCAATAAACAAATATTGTATCTAGCAAATGACACCTGAACTTCTTGCAAAATCACTAAAAGATAAATCCAACCTTGCAAATCGAGAAAGCAGTTCGAACAGTGTGAACCTATTCCTATGCTTCGTATATAATCCAACCTACAATTTAAGGACTTAAAACATAATCCATCAATTGTTATACTTGATACATGTATTTGAATACGCTATAATCCAACCTATTCCTATGCTTCGTATACATGTCTCTTGGTTTATGCAGGTTGGCATACATATTTTTCTACCAGACCCACCATTAAAAGAGCATAGAATGGTATACATGTCTCTCGTGTTATATAAGAATTTTTTTGATTTAGTGTTTGGAAGTATCTTCACTACTACAAAAAGTCTCATAGAGACAAGTTAGAATGGCAAATGGAGACCGGTTTCTAAACCACTCTCTGTGAGGGGGTATCTCATTATCAAAATCAAACTTAATTCCTCAGACTCCCATATAAGAGAAGAAAATGATTCTACCATTTCCTACAAACTAAACAGAACTAATATAGGATAACGAAAGAAAAAACTTGTAAAGGCTAGATATACAGGAGAGTTGTATGGCTCAAAGAAGTTTTAGGATGAGATAAAGTTTAGAAAAGAATAGTAGCATATAAGTAACTTAAAGAAGCTAGTACCGGAGGAGTAGCAACAAAGCCATAATCCGTAAGTGGTTTTGTTTCTTGATCATCATTATCAATATCATCAGTCTTCTTATTGATTGCCTGAAAGAACAACAAAAGCAAGTGATTCAGCATTTTTGTTTTGTTTCTTCTTCTTCTTCATTATTATTATACACAAAAAATAATCCAAAATTATAGTAAAGGAACTGGACAATATGAGTGACCCCATAAATTTTAAGAGGTACCAAAGTGCAGGTATGAAATTACACCCAAATAGCCACCTGTTTCACAGATTCGGTTCGTATACCTTTCCAACAATAAGACTTCATCACTTGTTCATGAAAGCCCTTTTGAAGCAAATACACAAGACACCGGATATACAACACAATCTGAGTACATTAATTCTGGTTAACTTCTTGATACCTAACAATAATTAGAAGATTTGATAAT
>LBNU01002784.1:25324-101127 GCA_014162995.1 Artemisia annua | reverse complement strand
ACGCTTCAGTGCAACCTTTCTAGTAAAAGAAGAGAAGTCTTCTTTTTCCAAAATCTCTTTCTTCTAAAATTCTTCAAAAGAGATTTTGTGGTGTACAAGGTGGCCATCGGTCTTAAATTTTCTCGAATACGTTACCGCTCACATTAATGACTATTAAACGTTAAAATTGAAAACGGGTCATTAATTGAGGGGGAGCGTATTTGCTCAAAATTTCTGTACCTTTAAAAACTTTGTGCACCAGCAACAGTGAAAAACCGAAAAGTGTCTCAAAATCAGTAAACGTTTAAA
Organism: Artemisia annua; assembly: GCA_014162995.1. Lineage (NCBI taxonomy): Eukaryota > Viridiplantae > Streptophyta > Magnoliopsida > Asterales > Asteraceae > Artemisia > Artemisia annua. Next base: position 100,839 of record LBNU01002784.1, on the reverse strand, counting down.
ACGTATCATATTTCTCTCCAAAGCTTCTTCGAAAATCATTTAAATCAATTGGGATCACAAAATCTCAAAAGATTTGAAATTTTATGATCGGGAGAGAGAATGTGATTTAAAAATGAAAACTGATTTAAATGTGATGTTTTTGGAACTTAAAAGGATGTTTTTGGACTTAAGAGAACGCTCCCGTATGTGCTAAAATTTTAAAGATTTTGGATTTTAATCAAAGCACATATTGAGGGGGAGCAAGTGAATAAATGTGATGTTTTTGGACTTAAAAAGATGTTTTGGACTCAAAAGAACGCTCCCGTATGTGCTAAAATTTTTAAAGATTTTGAATTTTTATCAAAGCACATATTGAGGGGGAGCAAGTGATTAAATGGTGAATAAATGATCTCGAATGTAAGCTCACCCGTATGTGCCAAAGTTTTAAAAACTTTCAAATTGATTCAATCAATGTGCACATATTGAGGGGGAGCAAGTGGCTAAGAGTCTTTCGCGTGTTTTTACAATAATAAGTAGAAACCGTGAATTGCTTATGACTCAGAATTTGACTCATGAATTGACGAAACATGTAAAGTCGTGAATCGAAAAGACTAGTCCTAGCCGGGTAATAATTTCAAGCTGGTCTAACCAGTGATGTAAACGTGTCTCGAAGAGGACTGGTCCAAGTAGAAAGTACCGTTTCGAGAAACTCTCTTTAAATATATACTTTGACGGGTCTAACTTCCTTTTTAAGGAATGTTAACAACTTCAAGTTAGTTATTAGGGCTAGTTATCACCTAAAAGCTGATAATGGATCCATTTAACTAAGCAACGTAAACGTGTCCCTCGGGTATATGTCTATTAAGAGCCGATCAATTCAAATAAGTGCAACTCACCCCGACATGTGCAAATTTCTTTCTTTACCTATGAGCACATGTTGAGGGGGAGCATTTGAAAAAATGATAAAACTCTCAAAGAGTTAACAAAATGTGTTTCTTAATCATAAACACTTTGAGAGAATTTTCAATGAATTTGGTTATATGGCGATTGTGGAAAGATACCAAAAGACCGACCACTTTAATTTAATGCATGGAGTTATAAGGATGGTAAGGTTAGGTATATGTTCCCATGATCCACCAGAACCAGAGGGATCTTCCCAGGGACAATCCAATAGATAGATTAGAAGTCCTTAGGAATGATTGAAAAAGAAAAAGGAGAAAAGTGAGAAAGGGAAGAGTACCGACTGAGATTGAGCTAGAACTGGAACAAACCCAACAAGGTTCTAGTAATGAAGTCTCGGTAAGCACTGAAGGGGTTGAAGAATTAAAAAGAAATGAAATGAGAAAGGGTGAAAAGAAATAGCCCTCCAATGATTCAACCTTAGGGCAGAAACCGGGTTCAATTCATATGCTACTGATTGTTACCAAGGTAACGGCGGTATTGAAGAAAAGACGTCATGGACCCAGTGACGCACTGCAGTAAACCTTCCAGCCACTCAAGTTCTCTCAAAAGAACTTGTTTCATTCTCACGGAGAACCGGTGTAAACTATCGACTTGTCTCTTAGAGCTAGTTGATATTGAAACAGGAGACCCCTCCCTAGTCTCCGCATAGGATAACCAAATTGCACTTATCGAGTCTAGAGCCAAGAGATGCATCAAAAGATCTCATAGGAACACTTGATACTTCTACACTGGTTGTTCAACATTAAGGACACCAGTTGTAATATTTTGAGTCCTACGCAGATCTTAGCAATCTGCCAAGAACACTAATGAGGGAATATACTCATGTATTTCCCGATGATTGAGTGGAAACTCCTGCCAGGGTCAACATCAAACAGCCCTGACAGCAGGTCACTTCCGTAATCTCTTGTGGATTACGTTTAGTGTTTACGGTGGTGTCCCAAAAGGTCTACAGTCGTGGGGTGATCTCCAACGACTCACCTAATCGTTGGTGTACTTCGGTATGTCAGTGAAAGCCCTTTCGGGGGCATCCGATTAGGAACAGCCTTGGTAAGGATTAGAGAAAGTCTTTACACTATGCTGTTGACGATCTCGAAGTCCGAACCTGTAAGTGCCGGTATGTTTATTACTAACCAAGTTTTATGCAGCTCAACATACCGAACTTACCATGTTCACCACCATCACTCAAGTTCCACATGCTCATACCAACATCTACAAGGAGTCGTCATAACTTTTCAATCGTGAAGATCTACTCAACAAAGATGTAAGGGCATGTTGGAAAGGCGTATTCACACCTGAGATAAAGAAACCGACGATTGATGCCGATTGCTGAAAAGATGCAGATTTATCATCTCATGCTTACACTTCAACCACAAATATAAAGACATCATGATCAAGGAATGGGCTTCAACTATGCTTCCACAACTCTGATGCAGAAGATCATGATCCAGAAAAGTGTAAGCATGACATCACAAAGACAATCACAACATCACAAAGAGACACATACACTCAAAGATGACTTGAAGCTAATTATTTGGATGAAGAGCGAAGAGCAAAGTCAAAGATCATCATATACATCAAGGAAGTCATCTTGAGTTGTACATCAATGAAGAATCAACAACTACAAGCTACAAAAGCATCTACAAAGATCTCAATGCAAGAATTCAAGAATGATTTTCAGGGGTGACCTCCCTTAGGGGGAGATTGTTAGGAATACGTTTTTTTGTATGAGAAAGATTCGGTCACCCCCAGATATGATTAAGCATTGTTTATCTCGTAGTAGTTATATTAGTTAGTAAAACGTAGATTAGTAGTAGATCAGTTCGCGGAAGAAGGACGGGTCTTTACCCACTGTATACCTGATCCACAGCCCAAGTGGCAAAACTCATGTACATATATACCCTCTCCATCCTTGGAGAGGGTGAACCTCCTCAATCTATTTTCTTTTTTTTGGTTTCATTCTCTCTCTAGGTTCCACTCTCTCTCTCTCTTTCTCTCTCTAAACTTTCTTCTTATTCTTTCTTTCTTCTTCACTATTTGATCCATATAACACAAGAACCAACCATGTTATGAATTAGAGTATCCTACAATTTTATTTTATTTGCATAAGTAGTTATTTGGGTTAGTTGACTAGCAACTTCCGCCCACTCTTCCAAATACCCGAGATTTTACTTGCTTTTATAAAATATAAAAAAAAACAAAAAGAATCATCCCTCAACCCTTAGACCTATATTAGAGTAATTTTCAATCCTAACTACACTATTCCCCGAGAGAACGATGAATCCCCCGGTACTTGCCACTTCACTATACTACATCGGTCAGGTACACTGCCTGGTGGGGGTTGTAAGCTTCTCAAGATCCCTTGAGAGGTAAAACCTAATTGCGAAGGTTGCAAAACCCACGCATCAAGATGGTTAAAAGATAGGTAGTAAGTATGTTATGCTTTTGTTAGTGAGCTTAGTGATATGAAAAAAGGTAATACCTTTATGTCTTTTGTCATTCCATTTTTATATCTTGGTGTGGGTATACGTTTTCTACGATCAAATTTTACGTAGCTTCTTTCTTCAGTACAATTGAGTGTGGAAGGTGACTATTTCTGTTTGATATGTAAGATTTGTTCATCTCCAACAACAGAATTCATATTGAAAACACTTGGCAGACCTGGACAATATGTTAAAACACTTGCTAAAAAGATGTATGTTTAATCGGCATTGTTTAAAAATGGAAATAAAAAATGAAAGTACCTTTGCTGTTGTCGCATTGTAGATGAAAATTCTGGTTGTTTATTGTTCTTGCGTGATGTGTCGAAATTTTTTTCAGAATAGGTAAGGCCCGATGTGAAGAAAGTTCATTCATCATATTTGTTGTAGAAGAGGTATGTTGTTGTTGCAGAATAGGCCACGTTTCATGTGAAGAAGTCGCATTTAATACATTTATTGGCGAAAAGGTATGTTTTTCAGTGGTACTTTGTTCAAAATCGTTGGGTATATTGGTATTATTTGGTGAATCATTATAAGATACTTCTTTTCGACTATTACCTACCGTATTTTCAGTGTCAATCAATGGTTGGTCTCCTAAGTCTGTCCTTAACAACCTTCTAGGCATGTTAATAGTTATGCATGTAAACTTGTAAGAAGCATTCAATGGATACCAAGCATATAATCTATGAAATAGTATAATTAACAGATACATATGGATCAAAAGTGCATGGAAAAGTTTTTTGTGTATGTAACCACACTTAAAACAGTTAGTCAATGCATTTATGAAAAAAAAAATGTTTGTAAAAAAGGAACATGATGTAGTAAAGAATCAAGTAAAACATGTTGTAATAACATGATTGCTACCTGTGTACTAAGATACTTTAGGTGGTCCAATTTTGTGACAAATTAACCTGTAAAAGAAAAAAAAACACATGAAAACATATGTAAATGTATGTCTGTATATGTAGAAACTCCAAAATAGCTGAGCATATACATACCTGTGTATGAGACAAAGATTCTTTGGTTTTGTTTGTTTGATTTCTTCCTAAAAGATGATATGTTGTTTGCAGGTATGGAAAAGGTTTATTTGCAACTTTCTAGTTTTTTGACAAAGATATCTTCATTTAGAGACATGTGTACATAACAGTTGGAAAGTAAGTCGGTGGCAAAGAGGTATTACAGCAACATTACGGGGCCAAACAGTAGCTCAAACGGGGTTTTCACAAATGAACAGTGGTTCTCACAGTGGTCCTACGGGACGGATGAATAGTATCCCGTTGTACTTCAGTCAATAACTATACGAAACATATGTACCATAGTCTGGCAGATTTTGTACCCATGCAATATGGACCACATTTTGGTACCTTAACATTGCTGTAATAACAATTGTAATAATGTACTTGGAACGGGATCAAATTTTGGGTTTTAGAATATAGGTATAATTTTGGATGCATGCTTTTCGCCGTTTCGTAAAAAAGTGCACTACTCACTATGGTACATTGGTACCGAACCCGTATCAAATTGATGGTACCGTTTTTTTCTTTCCCGGGCATGAAAGAGAGGTACTAGTATCGTACAGGACGGGATTCAGGTAACGAAACTAGTACCGGGAAATCAGTACCTATCCCGTTCTTCCTTTTCTTTTTTGTTAAACTAAAGAAAATTTCAAATTTCATGCTAGTAAAAATAGGACAAAACATGCACTTTCAAGTGATTATTATGTTCACAATAATTGATCAATGTTCTTGTTATGATCTTGAAGGCAAATAACACTAATTTACCTTCGTATTATACTATTTGGATCACTGTTCTTGTTTATGATCTTGAAAAGCAAATAACACTAATTTACATTTGTTACTGTGAATTATGTAACAATCATCGTGAAATGTGGATCGGGGAATATCACTGTAACAGAGAAGAATGGGTACAAGTGCATAAGTACGAAGTGCATAACAAGCCACAACGTAACTTCCTAACAATTTGCAATTAATCATATATATAAAAGTTTTATTCTACTATAAATCTGATAATACGTGTTCTGCCAAACCTATGCATACATACGAGAACATAAACCATGAAGAGACAAATGTACACTCTTTCCACAAAGTACATACGTTACAAACCAACATAGCACCTACAAAACCATGATTGAAACACAAACTCTCAAGCACCATTTAGCAAGAAGGGAGCAATTCACTAGATTAACTAAAAATATACCTTTTGTATTCTGGTACCAAACCGGGATTTCCCGAATAATTCCCGTACCATTTTGAAAGGTACCCTTTTTATCACTTTATTTCGTACTCCCGGTACTGTACCGTGTATCGGGAATCGGTACCATTTGGCACATTACCGGTACGGTTTCGGTTCGGTTCCGGGATTCGGGTCAAAATGCTCATCCATAGTTAACAGTTAGATCTATTGGTACGTCTAAGTTTTCGAGTTTTATTTTTTGAAAGAGAGAAAGAAAGTCGGAATAAAACAAAATAAATTCGCGTTCCTAAGTTTTTTCAAGATAGAAGAGAAAATTAGAAGAGGGTAAACTTGGTCAAATTTCTCTCCAAAACTTCTAATATATACGCTTACTTAAATGACCTAATATAAGCGTATTAGAAGTTGACCTAAATCACAGGGACGAACGGTGTAATTTACTCCTTCTAATATATACAGTTACTTAAATGACCTAATATATAGCATAACTTTTATATATAACAAAAGATATAATTGTAAAATTATCAATTATACCTTTTTTTTCTCTCTTAACTCGAGAACACGATATATAAAGTCTAAATATCATTCATTTCCTATTCTTCTCTGCTCATTGTTGTCTCTTTTCTTCTTTTCTTTCATTTCAAAACTTTGAAATATAATGTAAAAAGGAGTTTCTAGGATGCATCTAATTAGAATATATATATATATATATATATATATATATATATATATATATATATATATATATATATATATATATATATATATATATATATATATATAGTGGTTTTCAACCAAGTTTCCATGTATTTCCTTAGAGTCACAACACAGTCTTGAGTTTTTCTTATCCAGTGTTACAAGCACCTTCTTATTTAGAGAGTGACTATATTTTTTATAATGTATTTTTATGATTGATAACATCAAATATATACATGTGTTAATATGGTGAGTGTGTCATTAGCATGTCTTTGATTGGATAGTTTTGTCATATTAGGACATGTGTTGTATTTTTAGTATGATGATACATGACGAGTTTATCGCTAACCTATTTTTCACCTCTTAGGCTTCACTGTATAATCAGTGATTACTTATAATTCTTATAACTAAACGAATTTATATGCTTTTTAAAGTGTAAAGCAGCATTAAACCCAATTGAAATGTTGCTTTAATAATAGTGTTATGAATTTTTTGATGATAGATTATCATTATCATAAGCAAAAGAACATTTGTTTGTCTATAACCATCACTCATGCCGTCTGCCAACTTTGAAAAAGCGAAGTTAACAATTGTTGACCAAATATATATTAAGAAAAGAAACAAAAAACACATACTTTGAATATTTTACCAAATACTTTTGTTGAGTTATCGGTTAAGTCGACCGTATAGCTTTATAATGTTTAAAAGGAAATTCGGGCTAGCATACTCGAGTCAAAATGGTCTATAAACTTAAATTTTAGACGATGATAAAATTTTATCACTCATATTTGAAATTGATATGTAACTCAACATTTCTTTATAACAATTAACAACTTTAAATCTACAATTTGTTTTAGTTCTTAAAAGGAGTGCTATATATTAGATCACATAATAAAATCTGCCACAACGCATATATGATATATTAAACAAAAACTTTTATAAAAAATGAGCCCAATATCAATTTTTATAGCCCAAAAGATAGTTAAGTGATTCATTCATTCTATTGATATGGAAGTCCATATAACAAGCCATATCTAAAGTGTTAGCTAATTAAAGTGTTTACTAGTAACAAAAACTTGAATAAAGTAAATCATGTTTAGATCAATCATCCTAAAACAGACAGTAGAATGTAGTTTAATATTGTGCTTTCCAAAAGAACAGTTTCACATAGTAAGGGTGTGAAAAAACCGAAAACCGAACCGAGAAACCGAAACCAAAGAACCGAAAACCGAATCTTAAATTTTTTAACCAAAAAAAAATAAATAAATAAAAAAATAAAATAAAATAAAAGTTCTATTTTTGTATTGCATTACAATTTCGATCTTAGAAATACCAAACCTCGATAAATCAAACAAAAACCAAAAAAAACCAAACATAGATAAAACCGAAACCGAACAATTTCTTAAAGCAAAAACTGAACTTTTTCGGTTCAGTTTCGTTTTAGCAAAAAGCCGGCCAAACCAAACCATGCTCGCCCATGTCATGTAGTAGTAGGGCTGAGCATCGGGTCGGAACCGACCCGAACCGACCCGACCCGAAAAAACCGAGAACCGAATTTCAAGAAAAACCGGAGCCGAAACCGAACCGACGGGCCGTCGGGTCGGTTCGGTTTTCGTCGGTTCGGTTCGGTTTTGTCGGTCTACGTGTATTTTAGCATGTTTTTTGTCGGTTTTGGGCCGAACCGGACCGAACCGAACCGAAACCGAATTTTATAAAAGACCGGAACCGAAACCGAACCGACGGGCCGTCGGTCGGTTCGGTTTTTGTCGGTTCGGTCGGTTTCGTCAGTCCGGTTCGGTTTTGAACCTTCGGTGCTCAGCCCTATGTAGTAGTATTTAAGAACTTCAGTTGCATGCACTTAAGGCTCTCGAAACAACGTTTTATTGTTAGACATTTGTATTATTTAGAATCAACTGTGCGTACACTCACATCATTTTTAACATGATTTATCATGTCTAAAATGAAGATGAGAGGACCTGTTTGGTTACACCAAAATTGTAGTGAGCCGAAAGCTATAGATATCTTTTATATAATAAAAGAATTACATCATTTTGGAGTTTTTTTGAAAAAACAATCTGGGTGGAAAAAAAATTGGACCAATAGAAATGTTTGATTTTGACACATAGGCGAAATCGAGCAATATGATTGGCCAATAAAAAGTCAAAATTGAATTGATTTTGGTCAAACTTTAATAAATTTGGTGGAGAATTTGATTAAGAAAAAAAACACATAAAAATATAGGTGTCAAATTTATGAAAATAAAAACTTCAAAAAAGATGAGGTAATTAATAAAACATTAGTGGTTGAATTTTAAATATTATATGGAGTTAAGTGCAAAATTATAAATCTCCATGTTTTTTGATAACTTTAAATAATAAACAAATAACCCTCTACACTTTAGACTCCCTACACTTTATAATATGAACTTTGTTTACAATTACATGAGTATTAGTATTGGTTTAAGACTTCAATCCATTAAACTTACAAAATTTTATAAATGTACGAATTAGTTTTAATACGTTAAATACTTTTAAAATAAATATTAGTTTTAAACTTTCATCTATTAAAATATCTTTTTACTATGTACGTTAAGTATAAATAAGAACTCATGTTATCCTATTTAAACGTTTAATCAATACGTACACGGGTTTGAATATTAAATACAGTTAAATTATTATTAACGGTAATATAAATATCAAATGGTAAGTACGAGTTACTGTGATATGAAAATAAATATACGCGATTGTACTTATAACGACTCATGTGATTATTATTTAAAGTTTATATACGGATATCCGGAAAAAACATTTTTAAAAAGCTTTACGGAGTATATTTTAACTCCATCAACGCTCATTATGTGCTACTAAACTCGCGCATTTTGTACAATATCAATAGTTAAAGTTAAACAGCAACATCAACCTCAACATTAACATCTATGTCAGCTAAACAAAGTTAAATCTTTTCTGCCACTTCTACTATGGGTTGGGAGCTCAGGTATAATATACATGACAAGATCTCTACTATTTCTCAAATTCTAGCATTAAATTGAACTTAAGTTAGATATCAATTCAATTGTGATATTCAGATTTTAAAAGCCCATCGTGTTGCACGGGTATTAATAATACATAGGGTATTTAAAGTTCTTATGAATTACTTTTTGAGGTGATTTTATATTTCGCATTCATAATGCACTCAAATTCTGTAATTTTGGAATAAGACACGCACCCCAAGCATTGTAAAAATTGGAACATGCTAAGAGAACGAGTTGTAATGACACTGAAGTTTGTATGTTACCTTTCTTTCCCTTCATCATGTATGTGTCCAACACTTTCGATATCTTGGGTACTATTAATTACATCTTGATTTTAGTGAATATAACTCAATTGAAAATTAAAGATCCATAACAAGCAGGTATCCTTTAAGAAAGAAAAAGATAACTTTTAAATACATTATTCGTATCGTCAATAGTTGTGATTCATTTGCTATTATATTAATGCTAGAGGATAATGAAATTGTTTGGAAAGCATGCATGAATGATTTTTGTTAATTAGTTTTCCTAAGTTAACAGAATGTGCTACTTCCATTATTATAAACTATGAAACTTCAAACCATGATTTGGTTCATGGGCGGCAATTCACAGTTTCCATCCCTAGGAAGTATCGGGTTGAAAGGCACTTATACATTATTATTAAGAACTATGTTCTTTTTGAAACATAGTTTGTTTTCTGTTATAATTGCACTTTTATGTCCAACTCAAGAAAAGAGCCACATTCAACGCTTATGTGGACCTAGCTTTAATTTGCTCAGATTAGTTTTTGTTACATATGTTGTTTGGATGCATTCTTTTTAATATGTTTTATTACTATGACAGACGGCCATATGCAAAGAGTATTGATCTCTTTTTATGCACCTTATCAGGTTAGATGTGCCGACACCCACTAATGAGAATGTTCTGTCCTTATATTGCAGTGTGCATTATATTGTTTAATAAGTGTGGATCATGACGATCTTCCAGATGGTGGAAGTGGTCATTTTGTTGAGACTGTCAGAGCAATGAAGGTGAATAAATGGTTCTCATTACTGCATATCATCATATAGAATGTGTTTAGAGCTGAAACAATCTGACTACTAATTGGCAAACTAAGAAATTTTTGGGAAAAAGTTGTGTCTTATCTTAAGAGGAATCCTCATTCTATACTTAACACACAAACTAATTAAGAACCTAAAAATAAGCAGACTCAAATTTATAGTCAAACATAGATCTTGAATATCTAATTTGCTGCATAAAATATAATGATTTAATATATTTGTCACTTCGTTGAGCATAAGAGCAAGCCTGAGATGATGGCCGAGTGCTTGACATCTGATTTTCAAGGGGATTTAGAAGCTGTGTCGATGTTGGCCAACTCAGGATTAGATATTTTTGCTCATAACATTGAGACAGTTAACGCCTCCAGAGAAATGTAAGAGATCCACGAGCTGGGTGAGTAGTTAAATATATTCCATTATTGTTGATTTTTTTGGTATTGGATGCCAGTTTCACTGCATTATATGAGAAAGTGATTAACCGAATATCGAATCTTAGTAAAAACTAAGATAGAAAGTTTGTTGTTGGTGTAGATATGAGCAGAGTTTATCAGTCTTGAAACCTGCAGAACTTAGCACGGAGGGAATGATCACCAAGACTTCTATAATGTTGGGGCTTGGAGAAACTAATGACGAGTTAATGGAAGCAATGGCTCATTTATGTGTCCATGTTCAATGCATGTTTGAGCATTACTATCACATTCTCAAAAAATACATCCACCCGCCTTACTCATGTATCACTTTTAGGACAATGAACATCATTTTTTTAACACATAGGAACCTGATATTGATGGTACTAAATGGAAACCACTAATGAGACTAAATCATTCACTATTAGACCACATCTATCATATTTGTTATAATCAGAAATGCATACGACCAAAGTAGAGTTTTGTTAAGATACTATGGTTGATTGATTCAAATATTACAGAGGGAACCAAAGAGATTACATCGTTTTGACCAACAAGCTGACCGAGGAGGGACAATATGCAGTTGACTTTCATGCATTGCAAGCGTACTCCATATGTGATGGATTTATGATGATGTGTTACTTTTTTATATTTTAATTTTAGTAGGGTATACTTATTCATTTTTCATATGGAAGGACAAAACTTGAGTCTTTTAAGTTCGAAATGGGTGTTAACTCATTAGATCGTCTTCAATCAATAGATTAAAAAAATAAAGTTATATTAGGTCAAATTTGTATCAAAATCTCTTTTACTTAACTGTAATTGGTGTGTTTGGTTACAAGTTAGCCAATGTTGGTTTGACCTATGAGTTTTTTTTTAAAGTCTAAGACATGATTTTGGTTATATCTTGACACATTATGCACAGTTGCAGACATATTCATAGTATTATTTAATGTCTCATGAAAGGTTTTATACTTGGTTTAAATGAAGTGATATAAGTTAACAATTAACACACGTTGAAACTTTGTATGCAAATGTTATATCTTAAGAAAACTAATAAAAGAAATAACTCGGTTAAAAAAAACACCATAGATCAATAACATGTACTATTAAAAAAAATACAAAACTACTTTATAAAATCAAATTAACAACACTAATATTTTATCATAACTTTTTGTCTAAGCCCCGTGCGTGCACGGGCATTATAACTAGTTATAACATTAATGTGAATATCTTTTATGAAAGGCAACAATTATATAACCACAAAAAAAACATTACAAACTAAATGGAATCACACTTCCTCAAACAAGCTAATAGAGGAAAATGAGACCCAACAAACAAAACAAACAGCCCTTGCACAACCAGGGCCCAAAAACAGGTACCAAAGATTGAAAGAAAAAGAAAAGGACACTTATTAATGTGGATATTGGTAAGAAAATTGTCAAAAATTGGTTTTTGGATTCAACCTACACCTAGAGATTGTATGGTAACTTGGAGGGGATTTTGGACGGAGATGCGACAAAGTAGGCTTTAAGCATGGAGGCCAAAAGCTATGCGCAACATAAGCTGTGTAGTTATTGAAATGAGGTTTAGTAGAATCACAAAAACTTTAAAAAAAAAAAAAAAAAAAAAAAAAAAGAAAGAAAAACATTCACACAATGATGTGCCATGACATTTGGATCACTTATTTCTCTCTTAATTCATAACTTTTTCTTTTATAACAAATTATTTTGCTAGACATCATCGTGTGAAAGCTTTTTTTGTAAATTTTGTGTGATTTTGACATTTTTTATATTGGAATTTAACTTTTACAAGGTTCGAGCCTAGAGGCTAGAGGTATACCAATTTCTTGCTTTACTCATAGGGTTTATCGATAATCAATTAATCACATATACTCTACTAGGTTTCATGTTCGTAACACTATGGTTATCTATCCACTTAATAGCAACAAAAAAAGGTACAGTATTTCATAATAGTTAACTTGTTATCTATGATTATGACAAGATTAGTTGATTAATGTATGGATAATAACGATTTTTGTTGATACAAAAGTTGGGCGTTCCTTGTTTAGGTTCCTGTTCTCGTACCAATTAGATCTTAATGCTTTGAGACCTGCGCATTAAGAAAGCAAACAGACACCGTTAGGCTTATCGAGGGATTGTTTCCCCCGATTATCCTCCGACGTGAGAGTAAGTAATCGATTTAGGGTTGTGAAGAGTTTAGGGTTGTAAGTCGTACCTTTGACGAGAGCTATGATGCCCTATATATACACACACGAAACCGATAAGGTTTCGTGCTCCTCACTCTTCGACGTGTCCGCCGATATCGGATATTCGATATATATCTCCTTAATAGTAGATATCCTATATCTAATCCATAAATAACCTTGGGCCTTGTGAACCCAAACTGTCATCATAGTGGTCCACTCGTAATGGGCTTAAATGTTAGTGAGGCATGATATTCGGGTTNCACTCTTCGACGTGTCCGCCGATATCGGATATTCGATATATATCTCCTTAATAGTAGATATCCTATATCTAATCCATAAATAACCTTGGGCCTTGTGAACCCAAACTGTCATCATAGTGGTCCACTCGTAATGGGCTTAAATGTTAGTGAGGCATGATATTCGGGTTCGTGACCCGAATATAGACTATACGTCATCAATTTTCAAAACAAAAAACTTTTCTATTTACATCAATATAATAATTTGCGTTTGTGAAACTCCAAAGTATAGATGAGTTTATTGAGTTCATTAAGGGCCCATTTGGTATACATCATTTGGCATTGGGGAATGGAAACAAGGTTGAAAACATGCATTTGATATATGCATATAGGTTTCATGTAATACTATCACACCTTCAAATGGTACTTTTTACAAATCCCACTAGACCACAAGGGTATTGAAAATGATTCCTCTGTAATTTTTACGTAAAGTTCGAGATTATATTCTCAAACCGCATGTTATTACTTATTTTCAATATAAGTTATTACTCTAATATACATTTATCTCATAACAAATAGTATTATAATATAATTGAGTCATCTTTATTATATAATAATATTAAATAAAAAACAATTCCCACTTACATTTACAAAACAAACAACAATAATACTATCAATCAATTTTCATTTCTTTCAATATATATCAAATCCAAATCCTATTCTAATACCATGATCATACCAAACGCACCCTAAGTGTTCTATTTCATTTTTTTTCTCTCTTTACTTTAATTTTAAATAAACTCTGATTATTGGCAAATATTTTTATAGGTCGCCTCTTTCTTCAATTATGATACTTTTTTATACCATCTACTAGAGTTAGTGGCGGATCGAGGAATTTAAGAAGGGTGTAGCACAAAATTTTGGCATAACTCAAAGTTATACGAATTTAAAATACTTAAATTTTCTTAAAGATTTACATCACGTGAGCTAAAATTGGGTGTAGGCCGTGTTACACCCTCGACTACACTAGATCCGCTCTTGAGTTTGTGAGGTACAATAAGGGGCATTGCGCGAGCTTTTAAACCGGAGTGTAATTAGAACCAATGTTTTAAAAACCGGTTTTTTAATTGACCCAGCCGAGTCACTGGGTCACAGTTCAACCGGTTTAATCGGCGGTTCAACCAGGTTTTTTCACTCAAAACCCCCTTCCGGTCACCCGACCGGTTCACGGTTCAACCGGCCGGGTCAACCCAGGTTTTAAAACAGTGATTAGATTAGAACATGAAAGCATTATTTGCTTTATAGTTTAGAAATTTACATCATATTAACAATGTTTTTTTCACATTATGTGTAAGTTTATAACAATTTGGACCAATGTTTTGTTATTTTCTTTTTAAGTTCCCCCAAGGCCCCAAGTTTGCATCGTTCTAAAATTTTGTTTTGTTTAATGATATACTAAAGAAAAAACTACAAACACAATCATTCTGCAAGTAGGAGAATCTTCAAATACATTTACTCGAACGAGGAAAATTCAAATGCATACTCTTATTTTTGTGCATACCAATGGGCAAATCCTCACCATCCATCTAGTTTGATCTAATAGTAGGGATTAACCTAAGATTTAAATGAGAAACATAAGCCCATGTTTTTTTTCCCACCTTTTTCTTTATCTTCTTGTCTTTTTCTATTATTCTTTTTTTTCTTTCTTTATTTCCTTTTTTTTTTTTGCCTTTTTCTTTCACGCTACATAGTTTTTTTTTTTTTNGTTTTCTTTCGTTTTCGTTCGTTTTCATCCGTTTTCTTTCGTTTTCGTTCATTTTTCAAACGTTTTTGTCCTTTTCATATATGTTTTTACTCTTTCATACGTTTTCTTACGTTTTTGTCCGTTTTTTCATTCGTTTTCGTTCGTTTTTAAATGTTTTTGGCAATTTTCAGACGTTTATATGTTTCTAAATATCACAAGTGATATTCTGAATATCACAAATTATATTTTGAATATCACAAGTGATATTCTAAATATCACAAGTTATATTCTGAATATCACAAGTGATATTTTGAATATCACAAATGATATTCTGAATATCACAAGTGATTTTATATGATATGGAGAATATCACAAGTGATACTATGAGTACAGCAAATGATATTCTTTATATTATAAGTAATATTATGTGATATTCAAAGTATCACAAGTGATATTCTGAATATTATAAGTGATTTTCTGAATTTGACAAGTCATTTTCAACAAATGTTTTGTAACATGAAAATCACAAGTGATAGATATTCAGAAAATCACAAGTGATATTTAGAATATCACCATTGATATTCAGAAAAACACAAGTGATATTCTGAATATCATTTGTGATATTCAGAAACGTATAAAAACGAACGAAAATATAAAAAAGAATGACTAATACGTATGAAAACGGACGAAAACATAAGAAAAAACAGAAAATCATTTGTGAATATCACAGGTGATATTCCGTGATATTATAAATATCAAAAGTTATATTCTGAATGTCACAAATGAAATTCTGTGATATTCTAAATATCACAAGTGATATTCTGAATATTACAAGTGATTTTCTTGATATGGAGAATATCACAACTGATACTATGAGTACCACAAATGATATTTTGGATATTATAAGTAATATTCTGTGATATACAAAGTATTAAAAGTGATATTCTGAATATCATAAGTGATTTTCTGAATTTGACAAGTGATTTTCAATAAATGTTTTGTAACATGAAAATCACAAGTGATATTTAAAATATCACCATTGATATTCAGAAAAACACAAGTGATATTCTGAATATCATTTGTGATATTCAGAAACGTATAAAAACGGACGAAAACGTAAAACAATGGACTAATACGTATGAAAACGGACGAAGTATGAAAACGGACGAAAACATAAGAAAATCACAAAAAATCACTTAATATCACAAGTTATATTCTAAATATCACAAGTTATATTCTGAATATCACAAGTGATGTACTGAATATCACAAGTTATATTCAGAATATCACAAGTGATATTCTGTGATATTCTAAATATCACAAGTGATATTTTGTATATCACAAATGATATTTTGAATATCACAAGTGATTTTTTTTTTTATGTAGAGAATATCACAAGTGATACTATGAGTACCACAAATGATATTCTGGATATTATAAGTAATATTTTGTGATATTCAAAGTATCACAAGTGATATTCTGAATATTATAAGTGATTTTCTGAATTTGACAAGTCATTTTCAACAAATGTTTTGTAACATGAAAATCACAATTGATATTTAGAATGTCACCATTGATATTCAGAAAAACACAAGTGATATTCTGAATATCATTTGTTATATTCGGAAACGTATAAAAACGGACGAAAACATAAAAAAATGAATTAATACGTATTAAAACGGACGAAAACATAAGAAAATCACAGAAAATCACTTGTGAATATCACAAGTGATATTCTAAATATCACAAGTTATATTCTGAATATCACAAGTGAAATTCTGTGATATTCAGAATATCACAAGTGATATTCTGAATATCAAAAGTGGTTTTCTGTGATATGGAGAATATCACAAGTAATACTATGAGTACCACAAATGATATTCTGGATAGGGAAAAATCTTTAAAAATGTATTAAACTTGTCACAAAAATCACTTTCGTGTAGCGAACAAAAAAAATAGCTTTTTGATGCACTGAACTTCATTTTTTTGGCCTTTTTGATGTATTATTGACATTTTTGCCCCTGAAAATATTGAAATTCTAAGGGCAAAATAGTCAGAAAAAAGTACGAAAATCCATCAAAAAAGACAAAAAATGAAAGTTCAGTACATCAAAAAGCTAATTTTTTTGTACGCTACACGAAAGTGATTTTTGTGACAAGTTTAATACATTAAAAAGGATTTTTCCCTTCTGGATATTATAAGTAATATTCTGTGATATACAAAGTATCACAAGTGATATTCTGAATATCATAATTTATTTTCTGAATTTGACAAGTGATTTTCAACAAATGTTTTGAAACATGAAAATCACAAGTGATATTCAGGAAATCACAAGTGATATTTGGAATATCACCATTGATATTCAGAAAAACACAAGTGATATTCTGAATATCATTTGTGATATTCGAAAACGTATAAAAACGGACGAAAACGTAAAAAAATGGACTAATACGTATGAAAATGGATGAAGTATGAAAACGGACGAAAACATAAGAAAATCACAAAAAATCACTGTGCTTTTCTGAATATCACAATTGATATTCTAAATATCACAAGTTATATTCTGAATATCACAAGTGATATTCTGAATATCACAAGTGATTTTCTGGATATTATAAGTAATATTCTGTGATATTCAAAGTATCACAAGTGATATTCTGAATATAATAAGTGATCTTCTGAATTTGACAAGTGATTTTCAACAAATGTTTTGTAACATGAAAATCACAAGTGATTTTCAGAAAATCACAAGTGATAGATATTCAGAAAATCACAAGTGATATTTAGAATATCACCATTGATATTCATAAAAACACAAGTGATATTCTGAATATCATTTGCGATATTCGGAAACGTATAAAAACGGACGAAAACGTAAAAAAATTGACTAATACGTATGAAAACGGACGAAGTATGAAAATAGACGAAAACATAAGAAAATCACAAGTGCTATTCATAATATCACAAGTGATATTCAGAAAATCACAAGTGATATTCTAGAATCACTGAATATCACTTGTGATATTCATAAATCACTTGTGATATTCATAAACGTAAGAAAATGGACGAAAATGTAAGAAAACGAACGAATACCTATGAAAACAGACAAAAACGTATTAAAGCGTAAAAACACGTATGAAAACGGACAAAAACGTATGAAAAATGGACGAAAATGAAAGATTACGGATGAAAACGGACGAAAACGTTTCTGAATATCACAATTGATATTCAGAATATCACTTGTGTTTTTCTGAATATCAATGGTGATATTATAAATAGCAATTGTGATTTTCTGAATATCTATCATTTGTGATTTTCTGAATATCGCATGTGATTTTCATGTTACAAAACATTTGTTGAATATCAGTTGTCAAATTCCGAAAATCACTTATGATATTCAGAATATCACTTGTGATACTCTGAATATCACAAAATATTACTTATGATATCCAAAATATCATTTGTGGTACTCATAGTATCACTTGTGATATTCTGCATATCATAGAAAATCACTTGTGATATTCTCAATATCACAAAATATCAATTGTGATATTCTGAATATCACAGAATATCACTTGTGATATTCAAAATATAATTTGTGATATTTAGAATATCACTTGTGATATTTAGAAACATATGAAAACGTATGAAAATTGCCAAAGACGTTTAAAAACGGACGAAAACGAATGAAAAAATGAACGAAAACGTAAGAAAACGAACGAAAATGTATGAAAATGGAAGAAAACGTATGAAAGTGTAAAAACATGTATGAAAAGGACAAAAACGAAAGAAAACGGACGAAAACTTATGAAAACGAATAGAAACATAAGAAAATGGACGAATATGTATGAAAACGGACGAAGACGTATTAGAAGTGGACGAAAACGAAAGAAAATGGTCGAATATGTATTAAAACGAACGAAAATGTATGAAAATGGACGAAACTGTATGAAAACGAACGAAAATGTAAGAAAACATATGAAAACGTATGAAAACAGACGTTAACGGGCGAAAACGTAAGAAAACGGTTGAAAACGTATGAAAGCGGACAAAAACGTATGAAAACTGACGAAAACGTAAGAAAACGGGGGAAAATATATGAAAACGGGCTAAAACAGACAAAAACGTATGAAAACGGACGAAAACGTATTAAAACAGACGAAAATGTATGAAAGCGAAAAAAAACGTTTATTAGGAATAAAAAGTGAATTATTACAAAAAAAGAAAAAAGCAATGAAAAAAGAAAAAAAGAAGCGTGTAAAAAAAAGACACCAAGAAAAAAGAAAAAAAAAAAGACAGGACAAAAAAAAAAGAAACAAAAAACTATAAAAGCGTGAAAAAAAAGAGGAAAAAAAAAAGAAAGGAAAAAAAAGGAAAGAAAGAAAGGAAAAAAAATGAATAATAATAAGAAAAAAAGACAAAGAGAAAAAAAAAAAACATGGACTTATGTTTCCCATTTAATCTTAGGTTAATCCCCACTATTAGATCAAACTAGATGGATGGTGGGGATTTGTCCATTGATATGCACCAAAATTTGAGTATGCAAAATAAAGTGCCTCGAACATCAAAATAATGAAATATAATTATGAACAGAATGATAATTATTTGATTTTCTTAAAGGTAGAAATATAGATGTAGCAAACATAGGTGAGGACGCTATACCAACCTAACTATATTACGACATTTCTCATGTCACAAAGAAAAGAAACATCTGGTAACTCATAGAAATAAAAGAAAAATAATTAAGTAGCTAACCAACGTATACACATGGAGGGACCCATATGGGTGCCGGTGTGACACGGGCTCAATATTTTAAAAATCGGGTTTTTAATCGACATGGTCGAGTTATTGGGCACTAGTTCGACCGTCGGGTTAACCTGGTTTTTCATAAAAAATTTAAAAAAAAAAATCGACCAAGTCAGCTGGTTCGACCGCCGGGTCAACCCGGTTTTTATAAAAAAATATTGAAAAAAACCAAACCCGGCCGGTTTTCAAGACCCGGGTTGACCCGACGGATCTGACCGGTTAACCCGGTTTTAGAAACACGGGTTTTTTTTTATCCGTTTTTGTGATAGGGCACCGGTCCGACTAGTTGAATCGGCCAGTCGACCCAGGTTTAAAAACATTGCACGGACTATATTCTATTTTAGATCACAAAGTACAAAAAGAATTCAAACTATTTTTTTTTTGGTATGTGCGAACCTTTAATGTATTTTTGCTACTTTCGTTTTTTACGATATAACTTAGTTTTGTCCAACAAGTTTTTTGTACAGGATCCTCTTGAAAATCCAGGATTTGTCTAGATACATGATTAAATTGGAGTATTGATAGCTACCTTTACCTATAGATATTTGAAGATACGTCAAATCCAAGTATCTAACCACTAGAGGTTGATTGGTCAATCGGCTAAACAATTTATAGATATCTTAATCATATTCTTTTAAGACGGTTTAAAATAAAGGTAGCGTATGACTTATTTGATCGAGACTTTTTGGCAAGTTGAAATTATATATGTCTAAAATTAAATGTTATTAAATTTGTTTAAAACTTTTTAGACATCTAGAAGTTATACAACTTCAAGAGGTTAGATATAGATCAAGCTTATGTCATTCTTAGGGGCTCTAGTTATTGAATAGGACTGTGAATGTGCACAAAAAATAATTTTGGTTTGTAAACTTTCGTAAAATGTTTAGACCGGTAAAAATACTATGACCTCATGCACTTTAATAGTTTAATGACAAGTAGCACTTCGTAATAATTTAACCTTAGATAATCAACACGTATTTTAGTGACTTTTAGTCATTAATCAGACAACGATAATCCATCACTTCTTAGAAAATTAATTCGAGTTTATAAAGTTAAGAGCATAAAACTTACGTCGCAACATTTTGCTCTTGACATCATGTTGACCCATTTCTTCATAAACCCGCAAAATTACTGTCATATTGATTTAGGCACAAAATTAATTAAATGTTTAAGCTTCGTATTTTTTTTAAAATTTAATATGTGAACAAACACAAACATTAAACAACTGAAAGATATAGCTTTTTTATTTTAAATTGAAGGTGCTAGACTGCTAGCCTGCTAGGGATGTAGGATCCACATTATTTGTCCAATTGTCCATGCTCAATCATAGACGACGAATTGACAGGCCTCGTCTTTGTCATTTTCATTTCGTCCTAGATATATTCACATGACATTATAATATAATTTCATCCTAGAGTAGATGAAACATCTTATCGTATGTATCTTTTATATGAGAAACGATAAATTTATACTTATCCTTTTAATTGTGAGATGAAGACGCTTGGCAAAGTGAAGGGTTTAGATAAGAAAAGAGATTTAGCGCACACATGTTAGACTAGCAGTAATGCTAACCAAATGTAACGCACACTTATTAGACTAGGGCATGTTTGGTTAATTTTTTCATTAAGTCATGTTAATTAACAGATGACTTAATGCAGACAACCTCGGTTTTATTACTTAATATTTTCAGTCATCTTTCTCTATTAAGTCGTAAACAAACAGTTTTCATACGACTTAATTAATACAGTTTTTTTCATATTAAGTCAATTAAGTCACAATCAAACACCCCCTAGGATGTATCATCACATATTTTATCATTCTAACGTCAACTCAACTTCTTTTTTAAGACCAAATACATGAGCAAATGCAAAGCGACCACTAAAAACATATTACACAAAATCAATTTAATAAATAAAACCCACACACAACACTCACAAACCATTTGGTCGCTTGGCCGACTGAATCTTCATTTTTTGTTGAGGAACGTGTTTGATGACACATTCGTAGTGGGAGGACGCGTCTCCATCAACCGACCAAGGGTCGACCATGCCATTACAGCTAGTCTTATAGTTTTCTGTGTATCGATGTTCATGGAAATAACTCATGTAAATTTGTGTTACACATCTTATCTGAATTTAGCGAAATGCACCTGATCACTTTTATTTTCGAGTATGTCGTATATTTTAAGGGTGATAAGACTCGACCTGAGACAGACACGAAAATTAACAGGTTCAGTTCGAGTCTAAATAAGTTTTCGGGGCAAGTTCGAGTTAATCCATCTAACCCGTTTATTAAACGAGCCAGGTTCGGGTTGGGTACATGTTAAATGAGTCAACCCACCAACCCGTTTAAGATTTTTTTTCAAAATTTTAAAATTATATTCTTTATTATACGGGTTAAATTGGTCGATCCGAACCCGTTTAACATGTTTAACCCATGTAATTTGCCATCTTGTTTAGGTAAACGGGTTAAATGAGTCAACCCAAAACCTGTTTAACCTATTCAACCCGTGTAACCTATTTAACCAGTCAACCCATACATATACATATACGGGTTAAATGGGTCATGTTCGGGTTATGTTTAAACAAGTTAGCGTTGACATGCTGACCCGTTTATCTAAACGTTGAAGTTCGGGTTAGGGTTTTTGGACCAGCCAACCTGCTACCCCGACCCCGACCCGAATTAACTATATTTACCCCAGATTACGTAGGAGAACAATTTTGACACCCGAAATTTGATCAAAGTTGGTACATCGCCGTTACCCATAACATTCCAATCATCACCATCAAAACCAAACAAAAACCCACGTACATTTCTTAAATATCACGCCTCTAGAGAAAACAAAAATTCGCTAACCCACCCTCTGACCCTTACGTCACTCCACTTAATCATCTACTTATATTAATAAAAAATAAAAAACACACAAACAAACGCACTCTCACCTTGAATTAATCAAATCATATTCACATTCGTTAAACAAAAGCATCATCAACAATGGCGTCTGAAATACAAGTCAAAAAGTCAACGCTCTTCGACACATCTTCAGCCGAAACGTTGGTGAAGGACATGCGAGGCGCAGTTGCGAGTGGAAAAACCAAAAGCTATGAATGGAGGCTTGGTCAGTTGAAAAGCTTGTTGAAAATGGTGGAGAGTAGCGAGAAGCTCATTTGTGATGCTTTGTTTTCCGACTTGGGGAAGCCTCAACATGAAGCTTTTATTCATGAGGTTTGCTTTTCTATATATCTCTCTTTTTGATCATGTCTTTATATATGTTTATATGATTTTTGTATATGCTCATGATATATATGTTTGTGTTTTCATATGTTTAGATTTCGATTTTGATCGAATTTACCATATCGCGAATTTTGGAGACAAAAAATTAATTAGTTAAGGTAAACTGTCGTTTTGCAAAAAGTAAACAAGAGAAAATGATTATCATTTCTTTAAATTAACTAGCTGTCTTATGGTTTTCGGTGGCCCTAAGCAATAACAACAAAGCAGCCGTATTACACTTGCAAAGTAAAGAGAAATTGCATATAAGCTTGAATTATATGATTCGTACATGTTTAATATTATACGTATTTAGATGCAAAGCTAATAAAAATGTGGCCCCTTTTGTGTGACACAATTCAACTGTCATTTCAGGAGTATATATGTTGTGATGTATGTGTTGTACGGACATGCTGATGTTCTGTTTTATATTTTATACTTTAGGAATTTATTGCTTGATTTTGTTAGTAGGTGAATACAATAAATGCTAAATTCTGTGAAAAACTTTGCTGAATATTTATTTCTCATACAATGTGCGTGCCAATTTATTGACGTCTATTTTTGTACCGGAACTAAAAATAGTTGCAGATGTGGTGTCTTAAACCGTCTAATTTTTGTAGATGTTATTTATGATTCGACGAACAATTGAAAATTTTGAAATTAATGGAGGTGCTTATTTTAGAAAACAGAATACACAGGTAGGGGTCATTTATGAGCTTATGAACACGGCGTTATCAATTATTTCTGGTCCCAAAACTATGATGTTACTTAATCTTGAACCTTATATGCAATCTGTTTAATTACTATTATTATCTGAGTCATTAAGAGAAATACTTTAGGATTTAATTGCTTTTGATGAATGTTTCTCGTAAATGTTTTGAGCAAGATCAGGTTGTTACTTTGAAGGAGATACCTTGGCTATAAACTCTGAACTGGTAGTTAAATGTTTCCCAGTTCTGCTAATTAGTTTATTATCTTGTCCGTTCTTCATTTCTATAAGAACTTTTCCTCCGACCTCCGCACATCATAAAATTAGATGTGCATTATACCTTCTACATATATAGAATTTTAATAGCACAAGTGATTTTATCCTACAGAATTTGATCCATTGCTTTATAATGCAGATTGCTATGATAAAGAGTTCATGCAAGTCGGCAATGAAGAACTTAAAAGGTTGGATGAAACCAGAAAAGGTAACGTTTTTGGATTTTAAATGGGACATAAACTTGACATGTACTTTAAGAGATGGAAGATTATATAATGCACATTCGTAATAATTCTTTGCAGGCGAAAACCAATATAGGCACTTTTCCTTCATCAGCAGAAATAATCTCGGAACCCTTGGGTGTTGTATTGGTCATATCAGCATGGAACTACCCATTATGTATGAAAATAACCTGGTTTCCTATTTCTTCTTTCGTATGAAAAACCACACTTAGTAGTAATATGTTCAGCTGAAGTTGAAACACATTTATAGGTTTACCAATCTATTTATTTGTCTGCAGTATTATCTGTTGATCCAGTCATAGGAGCAATTGCAGCAGGAAATGCTGTAGTTTTGAAGCCCTCAGAAATTTCTCCCGCCATGTCTTCATTGCTGGCAAAACTTTTTGCAGAATATCTGGATAACTCGGCAATAAAAGTTGTTGAAGGTGCTGTTGCTGAAACATCTGCACTCTTGGAGCAAAAATGGGATAAAATATTCTATACAGGTCTT
Organism: Artemisia annua; assembly: GCA_014162995.1. Taxonomy (NCBI): domain Eukaryota; kingdom Viridiplantae; phylum Streptophyta; class Magnoliopsida; order Asterales; family Asteraceae; genus Artemisia; species Artemisia annua. Next base: position 76,035 of record LBNU01002784.1, on the reverse strand, counting down.
TTTTCTTTCTTTTTCTTACTTTCTAAAATCCTACTGTTTTGCCCACTATGGCCATTACAAACTGTTATTAGGTCGATGTTTTGTCATTGTTGGAAGTTATTTTTTAACATTCGACAGTCAACATGTTCTCTGAAAAATGTTTCTAGTCCAACGTTACGTTACAATGTAATTGTGGAGTATGATACTGTTAATTTAAGGGTTATTTGGCATTGGTTTTGAAAGTGTTACTTTTTATTGTGTTTTATAGTGTTTGATAACCCATTGCAGTGTTTGGTCAGTCAAACACTCTAAACAACTTTAGTATCTAATTTTAAAACTTAAAAAAAGAAGAAGCATATCCTGACACTAATCTTGCATCCTTGAAAATTGTTGCTTAAACAATAATATTTATTGAATAACCGACACTGCAACCTTGCAGGGAACGGGAGAGTGGCGCGAGTCATCATGGCTGCAGCTGCAAAGCATCTGACACCTGTCGTTTTGGAACTTGGAGGCAAATGTCCAGTTTTGGTTGACTCGGAAATTGATCTAACAGTAAGAAGCAATTTCAACCCATTCATATGATAATTGGTTAATATGGGTTGAGTTGTCTTTGATAAAGGGTCGAACTGGTTAATTTGTGTATATCAAACTTCTTAACAAAAACCAAAAAAGACGGTTAAAAAAGTGTTGGCAGGTCATTGCAATCTGACCCGATTCATTTTGATCCCACACACAAATCATGTTACACACCCCGTCCGTTTTGCCACATATACCATCTACATGGTTCTTATGATCAGATATCATGTGTTTTATAGGTGACAGCAAGGCGTATAGTATCAGGTAAATGGGGAACCAACAATGGACAAGCATGTGTAGCTCCTGATTACATTATAACAACGAAAAGTTATGCTCCAGTGTTGGTACGTCTGCTTTTGTTTAAGGAACTAAATCCTTGAAAAATGGATATGAATATGAATTTTGATATCGCTTCTACAGATAGACGCTATGAAACATCAGTTGGTCAAGTTTTTCGGGGAAGATCCTATAAACTCACCAGATATCTCTCGAATTGTTAACTCCAATCATTTTACACGGTTGACAAATCTATTGGATGATGATAAAGTTTCTGCAAAGATAATTCATGGAGGTCAAACAGACAAGAGCAGCCTGTAAGTTTTCTTTTCTTCATGCTAACAGCTCGTTTAATTCATTGTTCTTAGAGCAGCCAATCCAAAGCCATGTAAATGGGTCTATTCGTGCCCTATTTCATATTTAAGAAGTCAAATTGGTAAATAAAAGAATAGCTAAACACGAAACAGGTCGAAACTTGCCAAAGTTTATCTTTTAGGCATATATAACCTGCAATGTCATTTTATTTGTATATTTAAAAGGTTAATGAACTGTGGGGTTATTGTACTCTTCAAATATTCACTATATCATTCTATTTGTTCTGTTCATTTAAGTTTTGTACTTTTTTTCTTCTTTTATTGGTGTAAGTGAACTCTGCATCATGTACTGTACTTTTTAAGGTCGTTTCAAGTAGTTTTCCCGTCACAACAAAAACAAAAGTTTGGGATCTACCCTGCTAGTAAAACAAATAGTGACAAAAAAATGCTGCAGGATTACTAGAGTTAACCGTCTTACTGTTGTTTCAGAAAAATCGCTCCAACCATTGTGCTGGATGCCCCCGAAGACTCCCTGATTATGAACGAGGAGATATTTGGACCTATACTTCCTATAGTTACGGTAAATATTGACATTTGGTTCAGTATTTTTAAACTAAATCCCGTCACTGATCTTTCTTTGGTTTTGTAGGTTGAAAAAGTTGAAGATGGCATAGATTTTATTAACTCAAGGTCAAAGCCACTTGCAGCATACGTGTTTACCAACAAGAAGAAGCTCAAGGAGGAGTTTGTGAGCACTATATCTACCGGTGGTGTAGTCATAAATGATGTTACCTTACATGTACTACTCAACTTCTACCAAACAGCTTTCAGTTTCTACAGTTATACGCACACATCTATCATGTTACACGGCCCGTCCGTTTTGCCACATATACCATCTACATGGTTCTTATGATCAGATATCATGTGTTATAGGTGACAGCAAGGCGTATAGTATCAGGTAAGTGGGGAACCAACAATGGACAAGCATGTGTAGCTCCTGATTACATTATAACAACGAAAAGTTATGCTCCGGTGTTGGTACGTCTGCTTTTGTTTAAGGAACTAAATCCTTGAAAAATGGATATGAATTTGAATTTTGATATCACTTCTACAGATAGACGCTATGAAACATCAGTTGGTCAAGTTTTTCGGGGAAGATCCTATAAACTCACCAGATATCTCTCGAATTGTTAACTCCAATCATTTTACACGGTTGACAAATCTATTGGATGATGATAAAGTTTCTGCAAAGATAATTCATGGAGGTCAAACAGACAAGAGCAGCCTGTAAGTTTTCTTTTCTTCATGCTAACAGCTCGTTTAATTCATTGTTCTTAGAGCAGCCAATCCAAAGCCATGTAAATGGGTCTATTCGGACCCTATTTCATATTTAAGAAGTCAAATTGGTAAATAAAAAAATAGCTAAACACGAAACGGGTCGAAACTTGCCAAAGTTTATCTTTTAGGCATATATAACCTGCAATGTCATTTTATTTGTATATTTAAAAGGTTAATGAACTGTGGGGTTATTGTACTCTTCACATATTCACTTTATCATTCTATTTGTTCTGTTCATTTAAGTTTTGTACTTTTTTTCTTCTTTTATTGGTGTAAGTGAACTCTGCATCATGTACTGTACTTTTTAAGGTCGTTTCAAAGTTTTCCCGTCACAACAAAAACAAAAGTTTGGGATCTACCCTGCTAGTAAAAAAATAGTGACAAAAAAATGCTGCAGGATTACTAGAGTTAACCGTCTTACTGTTGTTTCAGAAAAATCGCTCCAACCATTGTGTTGGATGCCCCCGAAGACTCCCTGATTATGAACGAGGAGATATTTGGACCTATACTTCCTATAGTTACGGTAAATATTGACATTTGGTTCAGTATTTTTAAACTAAATCCCGTCACTGATCTTTCTTTTGGTTTTGTAGGTTGAAAAAGTTGAAGATGGCATAGATTTTATTAACTCAAGGTCAAAGCCACTTGCAGCATACGTGTTTACCAACAAGAAGAAGCTCAAGGAGGAGTTTGTGAGCACTGTATCTACCGGTGGTGTAGTCATAAATGATGTTACCTTACATGTACTACTCAACTTCTACCAAACAGCTTTCAGTTTCTATAGTTATCATCAAACACTTATTTACATGCTTTTTGGCACACACAAGAAGTGGCAATTTCAACCCCAATCAATTTAGATTGGGGTTGATTCGGGGTGTATTTTAATCTTCAACGGATCAAACGGGTAGGCAGTCATAGGGGTTGGACCAAAAGTCGCCAATGTGTTTTTAGATATACTTAAGACCTATATTGCTTTCTTTAAACAAAAAAGAAACAGCTATTATGTCAGCAGTATAGTTTCTAAATCTTATCTAATACATTAGTTATTTATAGAAAATATGAAGGTACAAAAAATCCTGATGGTTTGACCCTGAGCTGACCAATATATAAGTTAGCCGTTTTGGCTGAAACCTATTTTGATAAATTATCTAAGCCGGCGCCCCATTCATTTTGCCACCTCTAACACATATATTCGTTATTCACATATGGGCTTGATAACCATACCTTTTTATAACCTTATGTAATAATTCATTTATGTATCTGGTGGCTTGAATGCGCAGCTTATGGTTGACACGTTACCATTTGGTGGGATCGGTGAAAGTGGAACAGGGGCATACCATGGGAAATTCTCATTTGATGCTTTTAGTCATAAGAAAGCCGTCCTGTACAGAAGTTTTATGGGAGATGCACCAGCAAGGTACCCACCATACACACCAGGCAATCTTAGGCTCCTCAAGGCTCTTTTAGATGGCAGTGTATTTGGCATCATTCGCGCTCTTTTTGGCTTTTCCTAATTGTAAATCTGCAACTGGCAAAACCCTATGAACAAGGTTTCCATTAATTCTACTTCTGTACATCATGGTTACAGTTACAAACAGAAAGTGCATGAGTGCTTTAATTTGCTACAAGTTTCCAGGAAAATGTTTCTTTTTGAAACTGAAGATCTAAACGAAATTAGCATGAATTTTGTAAGATATTAAAACATTCTGTTCGTTGTTCTTCTGTCAAATGCTGTGGAAACCGAACTGAGAATCTGATATTCAAGTTTCCTCTCGTTTCTTCTTCTTTGGGCAACGTCATGCCTTGTCCTTTGATGATTTTTCTGTAGCCAGGAGTAATTATGTCATCAATTATCAAACATGATTCGTGCCCGTCTAGAGAAGGTATGATAAGTGTGCAACCAGTCAAAGCGTCTACTAATGGAAGTTCAACGGATACTTCCAAATCGTCCCCACATACAAACAAATGCATCTTGCAACTTTTGGCCTTGAGTCACATATTATACGCTTATTTTTCTTAATATGGTTGATCGTTGAGGGAGGTAACAGAGGTAATCTCTAATTAATGACAAAAGAGCCGGTAAACGATCATGCGTGAGCTAAACCCTACTCTGGGGGCCTAAGCTAAGTGATAGTTCGAGGGTGTCTTTGTGAACTAGGCTTATGGGTATGCTAGCCTGGATGCCAGGGCTAGGGTGTAGTGCGCTAGGGCTGATAGGTAAATGGGAATGCTATAAAAAATATAGATAGGTGGGTTTACGTTTATGTGGAAACTAGCCAACCTTTTTGCTTCTAGTTATTTTAAGCGAGCCGAAGTAATTGGTGTGGCCTGGATGAGTTGTTGCTTGCTTCCCCGTTTTACCCTGGGCCATAGCCCTTTGTTTAACTCGAACCCGTGGAGATTGTTCTTCCAAGACCGTATCTTGGGATCCCTTGAGTTGTCATTCTTCTTGATTTCTTGGGGAAGTTGTGAATGCTTTCCATTTATAGTTTAGGTTTATAGATAAACCCTTTGAGGAGTGATCAATGGCTGTGAAGAGGCCACCCGTTGGGCAAGGAGGACAAGTGTGACCAACGGTTAGTGACAGTTGGGAGACAGAGGTCGCCTACATAAGTACTCGTGCGTAAGGGATGAGTTACCCGGCAATGTGTGACATGAGTTTGTAAGTGGGCCGCCATGAGGTGGAAACTGATGGGCTTTGTGTTGGGCTTGATCCGAGCGTGTTACTAGTGGGCTTGAGCCATTAATATTGATACGCTATCACCCGCCGTTGGTCGAAGCAAAAAAAGTTGATATTTGAAATCCAATTAAACTGTGAAAATGCTTACACACCTACACACAAATGCATCTTGTAAATTTTGGCTTGAGTCCGATATTATACACTTATTTTTTAATATGTTTGATCGTTGGGGGAAATAATTTCTAACGACAAAAAGGCCGGTAAACGATCATGAGTAGCATCCCGATCTTAAAAATTTTTGGTCATTGTATAAAAAATATGCTATTCCACCAAAAATAAAAATAGTTATAAATAGCCACGTACCCTAACACTTCTCACACAACAATAATCTGTAAACCCTCAATTTCATTTCTCCATTTATTATTATTATTATTATTATTATTATTATTATTATTATTATTATTATCATCACTTTTATTAAAAACTTATAGGAATTACAAGAAATCAGTGGGAAGCCGAGAAACCAACTGGGCCCCCACACCTCTAGCAATAGCAAAACTAATTCTATTATAAATATGAACCGCAACTCGTGCTCCAATGTCTTGAGTCATAGAGAATCGTCGAATACGCTTTAGTAGGGTTACTGCATCTTTCTCAAGCTCTACAAAAGTAGAGAATGAAAAGGGGAGGAACCCATATCCGATATCCACGCATTTAGCCTCGTACTTGACACGTTTACGTTGTGCGGCTTCAATAACCGCACGACCTGGCATAAAATCANATTTATAGTTTAGGTTTATAGATAAACCCTTTGAGGAGTGATCAATGGCTGTGAAGAGGCCACCCGTTGGGCAAGGAGGACAAGTGTGACCAACGGTTAGTGACAGTTGGGAGACAGAGGTCGCCTACATAAGTACTCGTGCGTAAGGGATGAGTTACCCGGCAATGTGTGACATGAGTTTGTAAGTGGGCCGCCATGAGGTGGAAACTGATGGGCTTTGTGTTGGGCTTGATCCGAGCGTGTTACTAGTGGGCTTGAGCCATTAATATTGATACGCTATCACCCGCCGTTGGTCGAAGCAAAAAAAGTTGATATTTGAAATCCAATTAAACTGTGAAAATGCTTACACACCTACACACAAATGCATCTTGTAAATTTTGGCTTGAGTCCGATATTATACACTTATTTTTTAATATGTTTGATCGTTGGGGGAAATAATTTCTAACGACAAAAAGGCCGGTAAACGATCATGAGTAGCATCCCGATCTTAAAAATTTTTGGTCATTGTATAAAAAATATGCTATTCCACCAAAAATAAAAATAGTTATAAATAGCCACGTACCCTAACACTTCTCACACAACAATAATCTGTAAACCCTCAATTTCATTTCTCCATTTATTATTATTATTATTATTATTATTATTATTATTATTATTATTATTATCATCACTTTTATTAAAAACTTATAGGAATTACAAGAAATCAGTGGGAAGCCGAGAAACCAACTGGGCCCCCACACCTCTAGCAATAGCAAAACTAATTCTATTATAAATATGAACCGCAACTCGTGCTCCAATGTCTTGAGTCATAGAGAATCGTCGAATACGCTTTAGTAGGGTTACTGCATCTTTCTCAAGCTCTACAAAAGTAGAGAATGAAAAGGGGAGGAACCCATATCCGATATCCACGCATTTAGCCTCGTACTTGACACGTTTACGTTGTGCGGCTTCAATAACCGCACGACCTGGCATAAAATCAATCATACCAGATTGCGTCAAGGGTGACGATCCCGTAAGATCAACACATACATCAAGCCCACCATCCCAAGAGTAAAGTAATATATCTGGGCGTAAAGATCTGTCCCTATCTCCATAAAGCCCAATATCCACCTCCTTACGAGCTGAAATCCCGGACCGAGAACATATATCAACAATATTATTATTATTATTATTATTATTATTATTATTATTATTATTATTATTATTATTATTATTATTATTATTATTATTATTATTATTATTATTATCTCTTTTCTAATTTAGATTTATAAGTATAAACGTTTTTTAGTTATTAAATCTGTATTTCATATATGTTTGTAGAATTCGATGGATGGAGTTTTAGTTTGCGACTCGTTAGTGAAAAACACGTGCGGCCACTTCCTCTTACAAAGGAAGCAATTATGTCGCTAAACAATTATTCAGTGTTTTGTGAGCATGCCCGGTCTTTGTTTCATGGTAATTTCTCAAACTCTATATACCCTGCCAATTTCTAATTTGTTTTTTATTTGCATTGTTTTCTTATTGATATTATACTATCTTTGTATGCAGTTGACTTGCCGACTTTTAAAGCAAAGCTACTGGAGTTAGACATCTTTGTTTGGAAGGAGCCTAATGGTTTACGAGTAAGGATTCATGGGGGTGATTATAAAATAGTTGTGTTCATCAGGAATATACACAGATCATTTGACGTGAGGGGCACTCTTGCGTTTTTTGATCTTATCAGTCAGATTGAGCGAGCTTATAGTCTGCCTTTGGAAGGTTACAAACTAACCTACGAGCAACCCCAAACAGTTTATAATTTGCTCAAGACAGATCGTGATTGGCACTATGCGGTTGAGTATTCCAAGGTGAGAGGTTATCAAGTGTTTTTGAACTTGGAGTGCGATGCTCCTCACATTGTTTTGCTTATGGTTGTTTATGATGAGGATATTGCCACTGATGATGATGAGGATGCTTCTGATTATCCTTCTCATCCTGAGTATGCTGCTTTTTTTTGTCCTTCTAATAAAGATGCTTCTGATAAGGATGATGATAAGGATGCTTCTGCATCGCGTGTGGCGATGCTGAATCTAGGTTGAATATGTCGTTTTTAACACCTGGATTTTATGCATGGATGTCGGTTGTTAATGTTTTTAAATTTGCACATTCATTATTTTTGGTTATGAACTTTGTTAGTAGAACAATGTAGTATCTGTTTATATTTGCAGTATTGGATGTGGTTCCTTTTGTACATGATTCCTGTTTATTAACCCTTTTAGTTTCCGTGTTCCTTGTGTTTGGTTAGAGTGCTCGCTCATTTTGTTATAACTGCGGCATGTCCCATGATGGTTTACATAGAACCACTATAGGGCCCTGTTCGCTGTGCCATAGCTGTATTTTTGTCATCATTACTATGGAATTGAAAAAGAGAATGGAAACACAGAGAATGAGAATAACCTCCCAGAAAGTTTATTTCATTGTTTGACAATTGTTGCTAATCGCATCTTTATGTTATTTAATTTTTTTCTCATTCGTTTTAAACAGTTCCACAAGTTGGACTTTTGATAATCACCTTGCTTTTAGTTTTTCACAATTGAAACATAAAGAAAGAAGCTCAAATATGCTAAAAGAGAGCATGAATTGAACATGGCAACATGACTAATAATAGACGAAACACTTTTATTTACATGACAGCATGAGTCAAATAATTACATATAGTTTGAGTTTTCCATCATGTCCTTTAGAATAACGCTAGAAAAAGTTACACTAACCGTAGTCGACACACTAGGTTCTTTTTAGTTTACTGCTTAGACCTTATGTAGTTCCATAACTTCAATGGGTGACACAATTATCTCTTCTACAACATTGTGTGAGTTGCTCCTAAGCCGGCTATCATAGACTTACGAAACTTGCATCAAGTATTTAACAGTTTAACACTATAGTAACAAAAAAGTGCTGCAGGATTACTAGAGTTAACCGTCTTACTGTTGTTTCAGAAAAATCGCTCTGACTATTGTTTTGGATGCCCCCGAAGACTCCTTATTATGAACCAGGAGCTATTTGGACCTATACTTCCTATAGTTATGGTAAATATTGACATTTGGTTCAGTATTTTTAAACTAAATTCTTTTGGTTTTTGAAGGTTGAAAAAGTTAAAGATGGCATAGATTTTATTAACTCAAGATCAAAGCCACTTGCAGCATACGTGTTTACCAACAAGAAGGAGCTCAAGGAGGAGTTTGTGAGCACTATATCTGCCGGTGGTGCAGTCATAAATGATGTTACCTTACATGTACTACTCAACTTCTACCAAATAGCTTTCACTTTCTACAGTTATCATCAAACACTTATTTACATGCTTTTTGGCACACACAAGAAGTGGCAATTTCAACCCCATTCAATTTAAATTGGGGTCGATTTGCGGTGTATTTTAATCTCCAACGCATCAAACGGGTAGGCGGTCATAGGGGTTGGACCGAAAGTCGCCATTGTGTTTTTAGATATGCTTAAGACCTCCATTATTGCTGTCTTAAAAAAAAAAAAAAAAAAAACAGCTATTATGTTAGCAGTATAGTTTCTAAATCTTATCTAATACATTAGTTATTTATAGAAAATATGAAGGTGGACAAAAAATCCTGATGGTTTGACCCTGAGCTGACCTATATATAAGTTAGCCGTTTTGACCGAAACCCATTTGGATCAATTATCTAACGCGGCGCCCCATTCATTTTGCCACCTCTAACACTTATATACGTTATTCACATATGGGCTTGATAACCTTACCTTTTTATACACTTATGTAATAATTCATTTATGTATCTGGTGGCTTGAATGTGCAGCTTACGGTTGACACGTTACCATTTGGTGGGATCGGTGAAAGTGGAACGGGGGCATACTATGGGAAATTCTCATTTGATGCTTTTAGTCATAAGAAAGCTGTCCTGTACAGAAGTTTTATGCGAGATGGCAGTGCATTTGGCATTATTCTGTTAGATGATTGAAACATATAGAGATTACATGAGTAAACCTTAATGGACCCTAAGCCCACAGACCGGGCTTGAGCAGATTATCCTCTAATACTCCTCCGCAGTCCGAGCGGCAAAATCGCGAAAGCTCATACTGGAGTAGTAAACTAAAAAGAAAAAGAAAACATTAACGTAAAAAAAGCATAACTTTAATCGACTCGTAACAAAACCGTACCAACGGTCGGCTAAGTCGACTGGTACCAACGGTCATCTAAGTCGATTGGTAACAAAACCGTACCAACGGTCGACTTTAGGTACTGGTACTAACAGTCAACTAGGTCGACCGGTAACAAAGCCGTATGAACGATCGACTAACAAACAAACAATAAACCGGATAAACCGTAAATCAAAATAAAAAACAATAATTTTTTTTTAATACTATTACTAATAGAAACAAATAATCCTTCTTCCAACTTCTCGATTTTAGCCACAAAGTAACCTCCAACCAGAAGCACAAACCACCAACTACCAAGTCAACGGGCTAAGCCACCGATGCCATACCAAGCAAATACAAACCACCAAGAGATAATAGTGTCTGAACAGATCCGATTAGATGAGATAGGGCAAACTGGATCGGAGGAATTTAATATGTGAAACTTGCTTTTGACTTTTGGTATAATGTTGACTTTTGGTGTAATGAAGAATATATAATCACGTGTGTGTTGATTCAACCACTACAAAATGATTAAAGGTTATTGGGATAACTGTAAGTGACGGTAAGGAAGCTATGGAATGACTGAAAAGTGATGGGATTTTGAATAATTAGGGTTTGACGAGGTGGCCGCTCAACATAGCCACCTAGGATCAGACCCGCTCCGATACCATGTTAGATGATTGAAACCCCGTTGGTTATCATTATTATTCATGCACGAGATTATATGAGTAAACCCCCTAAGCCCACAGACCGGGCTTGAGCATATTATCCTCTAATATATTCGCGCTCTTTTTGGCTTTTCCTAATTGTAAATCTGCAGCTTGCAAAACCCGCCTATGAACAAAGTTTCCATTAATTCTACTTCTGTACATCATGGTTACAGTTACAAACAGAAAGTATATGAGTGCTTTAATTTACTACAAGTTTCTTTTTAAAACTGATGATCTAAATGAAATTAGCATGAATTTTGTAAGATATTAAAACATTCTGTTCGTTGTTCTTCTGTCAAATGCTGTGGAAACCGAACTGAGAATTTGATATTCAAGTTTCCTCTTGTTTCTTCTTCTTTGCGCAACGTCATGCCTTGTCCTTTGATGATTTTTCTGAAGCCAGGGGTAATTATGTCATCAATTATCAAACATGATTCGTGCCCATCTAGAAAAGGTATGGTGAGTGTGCAACCAGTCAAGGCGTCCACTAAAGGAAGTTCAACGGATACTTCCAAATCGTCCCCATTTCTTTTGAAAATAGGATGTATTTTTTCATCAATCACAAATGTAATGTCGGCTGCATAATTTCCTGGGTTCTCGTTTCCCATACCCTCAAAGGTTACCTTTGTTCCTTTCTTCCATCCTGGCTTCACATTTATCGTTACCACTTCATCTTCTTGTATTATTTGTCTGCAAGTATTAACAAGCATGAAACTATAAGTATGTACTATGTATTGTCTTGTGATGAGAGGTGTTTAGATACGCATTGTTCAAGTGTTTGGAAAATTCTACTGATTTATGAAAGTAATTCATAAAATGGATAAAAAATACTTTCATGTGAAAAAAGGAGACAAGTTTGTGTGATATATTGATATGGGGAAGAAGTGTCTCAGATGAGGCATGTAATTTTACTGTCAGTGAGTTTTGATGCAGCTCATATGAATTTGATTATATTGCAGCTGTTGGAACTGATTGTCTAGAACCAGTTTATTTTGCCAGTAACTAGTAACATAGTCAGAAGCGTAATATGTTTATGCAAACTATAAAGTATGATGATTAAGCCTACAAATCACATTAATTAGATTATAAGTTTCTAAAAACAAATACAAACACCCATAGTGGTCATATGGATACATACCCATCGCTAGTAAGTACATCACGTTTGATGTTGACCTTCTTGATGCAGCCAAAGCACAATTCTTCAAGGGTGCACTCAAGCCGCTTCACCATATCAGGAGGTTTTTGGAGTCCGTTAGCATTGGAATACACGATAGTTGAACTGTTCCTTCTGGAAAGTGTTGGAGCACCATTGAAAGAATTTGAGTCCATGCTCTTCCTGCTAAAGCTTCGTAGTAGACTATTCACAGGCCTAATACGGCCTGGTGTCTGGCTTCTTCTCTGGCTCGTCGATTTGGGTAGGGAGGAAGGCAAAAAACCAGTGCTTGCTGTTCTTGAAATTCTTGGAATTGTGACTTTGGGCGAAGTAACACCATCTTTTTCATCACCATTTCCATTAGCATTTGCATCAACCTATAGTATAAAATTAATCAGAATTATAATGCTGTTAGCAAAACAAATTTCTAAGGTAAACAAATAACACTTTACAAAAAAGATATGCACTTGCAATGGTTATATGACTTTTATCTATCAATTATTGATTATGAAAATGGACAGAGTTTGGCCAAGAAACAAAAGATGATTCCACAACTATGTAGCATAGCATTTGCAATATGTTATTGCATTTATTGTTCGTTTGAATCAATAGAAACCCGAAATGCTAATCTCAAAACACATATAAATTTTGATTTACATATGTAAAGATGAAATGGGAACGAAACCTGCACGTTTTGGTGTTTGTTATGTGATTTTTTCGTGCCAATATTGTGTTTAGAGAAAAATGATTTGCATGCTTTTCTAACTCTTCCCATCCTCATGCAAGCCAATCTCATGCAATGCACCATTCATCACATGATCAGATTGAATATAAACACCAAAAAGAAAGGGATCGAAGTTAATATGATCCCGAAAATTAGTTGTTTGCCTTTCCCATAGAGTTGGTTTTTGTTGCGACAAACACAAGAGATCCATGTTATCAGTCTTTGTTTTTTTGAAAGTTTTCTTACCCTAAATAAACGCAATTTCATCAGCATAAAGTCATTTACAAAAGTACAAACATGACCCATTACTAAATATAGACTATCTACCCATTTTGGAAAACAATGCCCTTCATCACAACCATCCATGTTGGTTTTACTCTTTATTAAAAAAGATATACACTGTGATTGGGACGTCTGTTTATATATGTCATTTGATGTTCCACCGATGTTTTCTAGTTTGCATTGAAGGAGAGGGCTTCTTCCACAGTATGCTCAGTGTCTTTGGATCTTAAATGTCCATCGTGTGAACCTAGTTAGAAAGGTAAAGTTCTGTTTGTTTCAATTTTTTGCAGGTGTTCAGTTGTGCTGTTTTGCCAATTTGTTTGTGGGTTTGGAGTCTGTTAAGGCGATGGGTAAGTGCTCGACTCTTTGCCATAGTCGATTACATCAAATGGTAGGCAGTAACTAGTACATATTCAGTGTGATTACGTACTCTAGGTTTCACCATAAAGCTTGTAAGTCTTAGAACTTCACAAAAAATTGAAGCTCTTAAAATAATTACAAGAAAAATCTATTACCAAGAGACAATCTTTTGTCAAGAATTTTGATTTCATGGTTTTAGATTCATGAGTTGTGTGAAGGGTACAAAAAAGAATCAATGAGACAGCAAAATGAACTCAATCTCAACCTCTATGCAGCACCTCAATGGTTGACTTTAACTCTCCCACAGGTTGACTTTGACTTTCTTTTTACATTATGTCATTGCCCTTGGTGTGTTTAATTACAGAAGAAATGTAAAAAGAAGTTGAAAAATAGATTTTGATACTCCCACGTTCTTTGGAGGCTCAGACCGTTCCAAGTTACCAGCCAATAAACCTTGTATCTGATCCCCTACTCGTCCCTGAACATTAAATTTCACGGATATTAAAACTATCTTCTCGTATTTGAAGGCCAAATTGTATGTAAAAAGACAGCACTTTCAGTACTTCCCATTTTTAGAAAACGTACTTTTCAGCGGATATATTATAAGCTACTTATAATCTTATAGGAGGCCATGTTAATGGTATAACCCTTGATCAGGTAACTGATATTTGATCGTGAACTTATAACATACACCTTTAAGCGGTGATTTGAACCTATATTCCCTAACATAGAAATCAGCTAAAAGAACACTTCTTTTTATGAGCAATTTGGCCATATTTGAATCATCATAAGTTCAAGATTGTGTATTATACCTTAGCAGCATCCTTAAGAGGACCCCAACACTCTACTCTGTTGTACTTCCTTATACTAGAGTGGAAAAAGACGCGAACAAAAGCATCCATTAGTTCTTTATGTTCACTAAATAGTAAACGGTCCCCATACAACACTGCTGAAAGCACCTGCATCATTAACCAATAATCTTATACTTTTTCTTTAACAGCTTAATGCCAATCAATGCATAATCGTCACAATGATATAATTGACTCATCATACCAATGGCAATTCCTTTGAAAAAATGTAGTATCTGAACTCTGCGGCGATGTCAAGTAATGAATTAGGTCCACTAACATAGCAATGTACATCAAGACACATATGTCCCTTCACTTCAGCCCATTGAGCTACTACATCGTCCTTATTATACCACCCTTTCAACTACCATCAAATTACAAGTACGAATGTTCAATGTGGGAAACTTTAGAAGGTATTACTGGTAAAAAAGAATAGAAGAAAATAGGCACCTGGTCATGGTCAATAACATTTGAGATGGTTAATGTGAGATCAGCGGTAAAGTCGCAATGTGAGAGGTTGTAGGTCCTCGGGATAATTCTTGTGTACTGATCCTTTTCTTCTCCTTTGAAAATAACTTCAAGTTTTGAGGCATCAAATGTTGCTGGAGGGCCTATAAGTTTTGCTGCCTGTTCATAGTAAATTTCAAAAAAAAAAAAAAAAAGCAAATTAGCTTTATGCATATAAACAAACTGTATATCATTGATTAATACACTTTGTATCCCCACATGACCCATATAGCAAAACTTATTAATTTTAGGCATGCTCACCTGTTAGACATTATAATTATTACACAATATAATGAACCCAACCCACATCCGGGCTTGGGGTCATTATATTGTCTAATAATAACCTCAGATTTTTGCCGGTGATCAGCATCTCGCAAGACATTATAACCCAAGCCAATAAGTACAAGTATCCGGTTTGAAAAAACAACGAAGTAACAAAATTTTAAAAGCGATCATGGTCTCTGACCTTTGGCGCTCTATCTAAATCCACGGGGTCTCAATCCAGTGCCACACAAACTTGAAGTGGGTGAATCTCTCCCAAAGGGAGACTGGCATGACCACACGATGGCTGTTTTAATTCTTTCCTTGTACTAGCCATGTTTTCAAACTTGGACTGACCATTCCCCGGTCTTTTACCCCATGTAGATAACCAACTTCACACCCCTTGGTGGTTAACTTTTCACGAAATTGATCACATCATATTGTTAGTTGCAGTTGCAGATATACGTTTCTAATTAAACTAAAAAAGCTACCACCAACCCAAAATCACAAAATCATTTATTCGGAGAGTAACTTGCTAAAGGTAACCAACTAACCACTTAAAGTATCTCTATCTTAGCCACTTAGGGGGTGTTTGGCATTGTGTTTTGAAGGTGATTGTGTTTCGTAATGTTTGCATATAGCTAAAGTAATATCCATTATCTAACCAGACAGGGTCAAATAATCAGATTTAGATTGTTAGTTTTGCAGTAGCCGGCTAGCCGCAACAATACTGATTTTGTTTTTCGGATAATTGGGAAGCCATTTTTACATATAAATCCTTAAATATGACTCAATTGTCAATACTAGTACGAATATCTCTACTACTTATAAATAGTGTATGTTCGTTCTTGTAACTTAAAATGACTTAAAATTAAGTAATGTCAGTGGACTATTATACCATTGAATAAAAATGGTAACAACATCTACAACTAATTAATATTTTAAATATTGTTTACTCCTTAAACTTTTATCATTTTTTGTTTCTAACCCATAGACTTTATTCTTGCAATGACTACGAATTCAACCCGTAAGTTTTGCATCAAGAGCCAAACCAGAATCACGATTTCACAAGTATAATTATTTGCCGCTATACACGGTCGCTTTGCGCGGGTATTCGTCTAGTAACTTCAAATAGCATAAGCACATTCAAACACTATGTGTGCACCTCATTTTGGATATTACAGCTGGTTGTCTTATATTTCCATATAGGCATATATAATTAATCATGTATAGAATGCAATCCTATCTCTTAGTACTAGAAATTTGATTTTCTTAGTCAATTCACAACCACATTAAGCATTACATTAAAAATAAAAGTAAAAAAAACATAGAAATTCTCAAACCTGGAAAACAAGGTTATTGTAAGAAGGTCCAGCAGTATCAGAAACCAAGACAGAATCAGGAGGTAATTGTCTTCTTGAAGGATTATTTAAACTGCAACTAAAACACTTAAAAATATTTCTGTGAGAACTAGATGATGATAATGAAATATTTCTTATTATTGCCATAGACAACATTGCATAATCATCTCTATCTATCTCTCTTTAATTAGCAATTTCTTGATATTTGCCTTACATAATTCATCACCAACAAAAATTTTCAAAAAAACAAACTACTGTAGTATTTTTATGTTTTTTGGTTGGTTGGTCTGTGTTTGTGTGTTATGTTTTTGTGGGGCCTAGTGAAAATCTATGAGCATGCACAAGTAACCACTCGTTTAAGTGAAGTGGAACCTCATAGGTCATAGATAATGTGATGACGTGGCCACTCATTGTTTTCATGGTTTTTCTCTTTATTTTATATATTTTTCATGTTGATTATTGTGGTGCCTGATTTTGTAACCAATTGCTCTGCTAAAGTGCTTCGTGATTTATGCGTCTTAAAAGTGGTGTGCAAATTACGAGTACTATTTGCAGTAAATTACATTTTTCGTCCCCATAGTTATAGTGAAAACCATGCGTGGTTCTTTAGTTTCCGAAACTACGCTTACCGTCCTTAACACACACAAACACCGTCACCCCGCATGGTTCTAAGTAAATTGGTAGTTGTAACACCCCCAACTCAAATATGGCAGCTACAGTGCTGGGGGTATTACGAAAATAGAAACCAGGCACATTTATAGTAAACGACCACAACTCGGGACGTTTAAAATGTGACCAAAACATATCATTCGATTTATAAACCATTTAGAGTACAAGTACTCTTTATATAAAAACAACGAAGTAACAAAATTTTAAAAGCGATCATGGTCTCTGACCTTTGGCGCTCTATCTAAATCCACGGGGTCTCAATCCAGTGCCACACAAACTTGAAGTGGGTGAATCTCTCCCAAAGGGAGACTGGCATGACCACACGATGGCTGTTTTAATTCTTTCCTTGTACTAGCCATGTTTTCAACCTTGGACTGACCATTCCCCGGTCTTTTACCCCATGTAGATAACCAACTTCACACCCCTTGGTGGTTAACTTTTCACGAAATTGATCACATCATATTTGTTAGTTGCAGTTGCAGATATGTGTTTCTAATTAAACTAAAAAAGCTACCACCAACCCAAAATCACAAATTCAATCATTTATTTGGAGAGTAACTTGCTAAAAGTAACCAACTAACCACTTAAAGTATCTCTATCTTAGCCACATTTGGCATTGTGTTTTGAAGATGACTATTTCATAATGTTCGCATAGAGCTAAAGTAATATTGATTATCTAACCATACAGGGTCACATAATCAGATTTAGATTGTTAGTTAGCAGCAGCCTGCTAGCCGCAACAATACTGATTTTGTTTTCCGGACTATTGGGAGACCATTTTTACATATAAATCCTTAAATATGACTCAATACTATGAATATAACTTCAAATAGCATAAGCACATTCAACCACTATCTATGACCCTTAGTTTACATATTATAGTTAGGTTGTCTTATATTTCCGTATAGCATAATTAATCATGTATAGAATGCAATCCTATCTCTTAGTCAATTCACAACCACATTAAGCATTACATTAAAAAATAAAAGTAACAAAACTATAAATTCTCAAACCTGGAAAACAAGGTTATTGTAAGAAGGTCCAGCAGTATCAGAAACCAAAACAGAATCAGGAGGTAATTGTCTTCTTGAAGGGTTGTTTAAACTGCAACTAAAACACTTATAAATATTTCTTTGAGAACTATTAGATGATGATAATGAAATATTTCTTATTATTGCCATAGACAACATTGCATAATCATCTCTATCTATCTCTCTTTAATTAGCAATTTCTTGATATTTGCCTTACATAATTCATCACCAACAAAAAAAATTTTAAAAAACAAACTACAGTAGTATTTTATGTTTTTAGTTTATGTTTTTTGGTTGGTTGGTTGGTGTTTGTGTGTTATGTTTTTGTGGGGCCTAGTGAAAATCTATGAGCATGCACAAGTAACCACTCGTTTGAGTGAAGTGGAACCTGATAATGTGATGACGTGGCCACTCATTGTTTTCATGGTTTTTCTCTTTATTTTATATTTTTCATGTTAATTATTGTGGTGCCTGATTTTGTAACCAATAGGGAGTCATTATTTATAAGGTACACAAAATAAACCGAAATATGGTTTGCTGCTAAAATGCTTCGTGATTTATTCGTCTCTTAAAAGTGGTGTGCAAATTACTATTTGCAGTAAATTACTTTTTTCGTCCCCCATAGTTATGGGAATTGATTGGCACACTCAAAAAATTGATTGGGACACTCAATGTACAAACAGTTAAAGCAGTTTATATTTACAGTACAACTATTTAATCCACTGTTTGGAGTGTCCCAATCAAATATGGGAGTGTGCAAATCACCTCCCCATAGTTATAGTGAAAGCAATGTGTTGTTCTTTAGTTTCTGAAACTACGCTTACCGTCCTTAACACACACAAACACCGTCACCCTGTCCCCTTACCCCGGCATAGTTGTTAGTAAATTGGTAGTTGTATAAGACAATATTTGGTTTAATTACAGATATTTTAAATAAGATAAATTTTATATCTTTTCTTATTTCATAATTAATTTCATATATACACAAAATATAATCATTAAATGCATAATATACAATGTTTTTAAAGTATGTTTGAGTAAATATGAAATTTTTAAAAATAAAAAAGAAGACATCAATTTGCCCATTTTCAAATATCGTTTTGATTAATTGACCACATACTGAGCCAACTTTGACAAAATGAAAAACATATAAGTACCTCACAACATTTTGAAGATAGCGTCTAGCGTTTGTATGCAAAACATGTTTGGGAAGTACCGTGTAACATTTTTTATTGTGATTAAACAATAATAAATAAGGGATTTGCTAACAACTACAGTATTTGTCATTGATAAAATCCGTAGGTATAACATTATTATTAACTACTCCTATTATTTATAATGGTGAAAACCTTAAATCCTTTAAACCACACAAACTGGGCCTATTGATCCACTAATACTCCCTTGCAGTTCGAGCGGTGAAATCGCGAAAGCTCATACTAGAGTAGCAAACTAAAAAGAAAAGAAAAACAAAACATTAACACAATAAAAGCATAACTTTAATCGGTAACAAAATCATACCAATGGTTGACTTTAGTCGACTGGTACCAACGGTCGGCTAAGTCGACTGGTAACCGTACTAACGGACGACTTTAAGGACTGGTACCAACGGTCAACTTTAGTCGACCGGTAACAAAGTCGTACGAACAATCGACTAACAAACAAACAATAAAATAATAACTTTTTTTTCCTTTTTTTATATTTTTACTTTTTCTAAACTGATGATGAAAAATACGAACCATGCTAAGGTTGATGATTGGACAGTGAAAAAAATAAAACAAAAGATAAAAGTTGTATGATTGAGCGTCAATCTGTGATTTGGTATGAATGGTAGTACGGAAAAAAATGATGGTAGTATTATTGGATCAGTGAGTTGTACATAAAAATAATAGGGTTTGTACGGGTGTTTTTAGGAGATAGGTTGGTGTGACAGGGTGGTACAGAAGTGGTGGCTTGATGATCGAGTAGGTCTCAAGATCATACCTGCTCGTGATACCATGTTAGACAATGATAAAACCCGTAAGTATAACATTATTATTGACCATTATTTTAATTATGAAAACCCTAGATGTCATAAACCCACAAATCGGGCTTGCGCCTATTTATCAACTAATAACAACACCACATTGAGTGTTGTTTAATAATGCCTTAAATAACCATGTTTACAAATATGAATTCATCATTTCTATAAATACATAGTTTTCAACACATGCAATTAAGATAAGTAAGTTTTAAAGGTATGTATTAATATCAGGTGAGTTCACATTTGGAAACATTTTTATTTAAGATAAGCTTAAACAACACTCAATGGCTTGTTGTTAGCAAATCCCTATGAACAATAGTTTTACAAATGCTACTTAAAAAGGCTTTACAATATAAACGCTAGTATTTTTTGCGACCGGCCAGTTCTGTCACACATACCCTTATTTTAAATACAACTTTGTTGATAAGTCTAGAATAGGTCTTTGTGTGAGATGAAAGTAATCAAGTATTCAAGTGTCCTATTTTTCATATAAGTTTTACATCTGAATTTGAAGCATATGCTTCATAGTTGTAGTATACAAGCTCTAAAGTTCACACTTCAAGTCTCGGGATTCATGATCACGTTTGGAATCCATCACAAGTTTCGCAAGATCATCATTGATGTCATCTAGACATTGTTTATGTAAAGTTTTACAAGTGCATGTTTCAGTATACAAGCTCTAAAGTTCACACTTCAAGTCTCGGGATTCATGATCACGTTTGGAATCCATCACAAGTTTCGCAAGATCATCATTGATGTCATCTAGACATTGTTTATGTAAAAGTCTCAATATCAACGTCAGTAGATCTTCAAGAGTTTAAATTTTGAATTTTGCTTTTGTATATAGATTAATCTTTCTTTTCTTTTCTTTTTTGCATATTCGAGAATGAAGAAAACAAGATGCTTGAAGATGGCATAACTCTACTTACAAGGGTTACAAATCACTAATTATCATCTAAAAAAGGAAGCCACGACATTTCCCTTTCACCAATTGTGCACCCTCCCAAAGCAACCAGAGGTTAGGTCTCTTTACAAACCGTTCATTCAGAAAATTATTCACAATGAATTTAGCAACGATGTGAAATACAAAACATTATTTGAAGTTTTAAGCATCACATGTTTTGTTATAAATGACAGTAGCGTAGTTTGCAATTGTTGCTTCTGGTGACTGGCGGAGTCGTCCAATTACTGGGTAGAGAGCTGATGAACGGAGAAATTGTCTACAAGGTGAATGTGCACACATCTTCGCTAATGAAAAAAGAGCTATTTTTAGAGGTGACTCGTTAATAGCATCTTTTCTGCTTGGGTTTAGAGCAACAACAGAATAATCCGCTACCAACTTCAGCAAAGCCTGCAAAAAGCCATGTATAGTCAATAATTACTTGTAAATACACTCTAGAATTATTTTGTAATACATCAAAGCTAAAATGTTAAAACTAGTATTATTATTATTTATTTTTTTCTTTATGTGATAGATATACAATTATACATGCAAATAATCTACCTGCATTGCTCCTTTTGATACAATATCATCACAAAGCTTATTGGAGTTGCGAACAAGATTGCTAAGAGCTCCAGATGCATTCGCCTTTGTTTTATCTTCCTCAGACGAAAGCAGCAATTTTGCAAGTTGTGGTATACATCTTCTCAGCTCTTCATAAAAGAAGTCATTATGGTATGCTGCATTACCAATCTACGAAAAAAAAAGTCAGGCATCTGAGCAAATCATATTATTGGAGAAAAACTGGAAAAAAACACAATCGCATCTTACTGCAAAACAAGAAAATTTTCGAGTGCGTTTGTCTTCATCTGAACACCGATCAACCAAAAGAGTAATAATATTGTGCTTTGCCTATAAGAAAAGAAAATAAAGGTCTAGATTATGACTGCTAGTTCTATAACGATCTTGCGATAGGCTGAATATAAACTTTTGTAAGCAAATAATGGTAGAGGGCTAGAGGCTTACCAACAAACCATAGAAGTAGGCGCTATGCCGACACATATTACCTATAGCACTGCATGCCTTGGCACGCACATTAGGATCTTCATGAGTAAGAAATCTTTTCAAGAGTTCTAAGATGTCCGCTCCTTTTATGTGCTCATAGAAATTCTGCATCAAAATATGCTTGATTTATTAAGTGCCTATGCCTAAATTTGGGGCCTAAATTGAGAGGGTACTAGTGAAAACATGTTGTGGTAGATCACATTGACCTGTTACTTATCTGTTTAATATTCAGAACCAATGAATGAAAATAATTATAAAAAACTATATTTAATATAAATACCAAATTTTTAAAACATCATTTTTAAGCAACTTTAAGTATTAAAATCTTTTGTAATAAATCCATAATATAATGACTATAAACTTGTGTATAAATTATCATATGTAACATGAACTTTGTGTATTCGGTTAGAAAACCGGGAAACAACTACCACTTGCTCAATTCCTTTATCCAGATCATGGCCCATCATGATCCAACTTCCAACCCAATTTGACTGGTTTGGTTTCTTAGATGTGCCTTCTGCCCATTCAAACCCCTTTTTCGTTGTCCAAAGTTACCCAAACACTTGCACCAAACAGGTCAATTAGGTGAATTGTATTAATTTTAGACAGAGATCTTAAACTAGTCAACAATAACTGACCTTATCCATACGAGCCAAATCTGAAACTATTGACAGAACATCCAGTATGACTTCTCTTGGTGATGAATTATCAAGTAACCTTCTCATAATATTTGGATTCAGGAGACCTTTGCCAAGGAGTTGAACAACCAGTGATCGATGACCTGTCATTTTGGCTAGAAAGGCAACCAGTCTTGCAGCATCCTTTAATTCCACATGTCTCAAACACTGAATTGTTTGGCCTGGAATTCCTACCTGCAGATTCAAAGATAGTATATGCAAAATGAGTGAAACTTGCACACCTGCATTGGTTTACGGCCTGATATATGTTACAACACCCCAGTAGGCCAGTACATTTGAATAAAAGCTTAGAAGATCACTAAGATTTAATTATACACACGACAGCCATTTTTTTGCCAAAAAAATAGAGCTGAAAAATGGTTGAGTAGCAGGTCAAAACTCCTCTTGTGTATAGGTTATGGAACACTTTTTGTTCAAACAAGTATAGACATTTTATGGATTATTAGTGCCGAATTTGAATATAGTAATCATATCACTCAACTATGGTCAATTGGAGGTTTGTGTGTAAAAATAAAAGGCAGTCAACTTTTGACATGTTTCCTTTAAAGCTATTTTTTTATTATCCATTAATGGGTCAAAATTATCATCTCTAACAAATGCCAACATCATCCAAACAGTACGAAGATAATAATGGTACAACCTGAAATAAATCTAAGAAATGAAAAAAGTGGGAATATTACCTCCAAAAGAATTTGAAGATACTTTCCCATACTTGCTTCAATTGCTCGAACCATGTCCTTGTCATCAGCAGAAACCTTCCCACCAGGAGACCCCATGTTTAAAAGAAAACCACTATTTACTGAAGCTGCAGCAGCGGCGGCATTAGATGGAGAACTAGGTACATTTTGCACCGCCACAAATGGAAATGCTAATAGATTAATAACAGCATTGACTGTATCTTTGACTCCGTTTTTCCCTCCACCAGGTCCACTCCAACACATTATAAGTTTAAGATGTACATCAGATACCAAATCAGAAACAAGTTTCACATGTTCCCTTCTAAGCAACACCTGGCGAAAAGTTGAAGCACCACCCGGAAGACACTGACATAACGAGGAAACTGTCCATACAACCCCTACAGGTGATAGTCCAATTTGATCTGAGTGGTTGTTTCCTAGCAAATCAATAAGTGTTTGGGGGATACCACTCGCACACAATTGCTGAATAGCTAAAGAGCCACCCCATTTTAGTCTGGCATCTAATAAACCGACACAACCATCCCTAAGCCCGTGCCAATANATATATGAATCCCCAGACCCACTTCCACAGTAATCCAACAGCTTCTTTATAAGTGAGAAACACTGCATACAAGATGTATTTAAAAAATGAGCACTAGAGAGCACTAAATGCTCTTTGTAAACCAACCTAAAATGTACACATCGCAATTTTCAACAACTAGTAACATACCTTTATCAGCAAGTCAATATAATCTGACTTTTTTTTATCAAGAAGATGAGCAGTAAAGCCTGTGAGTTCCCAATAAATTTCATTGAGCACCCCAGTAGAATTGATGGCACCAGCAACGACTAAGTTGGAAAGAATTTTCAAAGACTGAATTGAAGTGAGAACATCTTGATCCCTGCACAATTTTGTGATCATAAAACCTCAGGATAACAACTAGACATATGAGAATAAAGATTCAAAAAACCAAGATGCAGCAGTATGAATGTTTTCTTCCTAAAACGTCTTTTTCACCAGACAAAATATTTAATTAAAAATAATAATAATAAATTAAAAATAAAAAAATAATAAAAAAATAAAAAAATCAAATACCATACCTGTTCAACCGATTCTTGAGGGGCAGCATAATAACTGATAGTGCTTCATTATCTTGGCCAATTAACTTGGCACCCTTAGCAGTGCGAGAGTTATTTTCCAGTTTGTCCAGTATCTGGCAACCTGATGAGAGAATAGAGTCTATCATTCGTTTTTAATGTGACATTTGTATAAACATGTCCAAAAGTGTTCCGAACTATTTTGGCTAACAGAATATAATTGATCTATGCTTTACCACAACATATGATAAGAGCATACAACCTATCATTCATCTTTCACGCTGCCCTGTAACTAAATGGTATATTTGAGTAATAAACTATTAATAGTAACGGAGAATCAATTTTATCTCAAATACGCAAAAAGGTTTCTTAAATACGATTTGCATCTGAGGGTTTCAAAATATATAATGGAAACCAAGCTTTAATCCAATTAGATATTAGGCAGACAGCAAACTGTGTGCTCTCTAAATAGATTGTGCACTTAGATAATTGCTTAAATAATATGTCCAATCACAAGCAGCATAACAGGATGTTTGCAAAAATCAAGTATTTAAAATATTGTATGCATGGAGCATAAACTTCACCCCAATGAATTAGACATAGTCAAGAGGGGAAACTTCAATACATAATAAAATTGGCATAAATTGAAAAGTAAACTATATTTTACGAGATCATAATTCATAAGAATGTAGACTTGCTTTGAAATCTACCTGATTGAATGTTGTCATTTTCTGTGACCCTTTGAGACTCTGGCTGTGGGGATGTAATAACTGGTTGTTGACCTTGAGGATGATCCATAATTGTGGGAGATGGACTTTTACCTGCACCAATATCTCTTAAGCTACTTATGCTCATTCAAGCTCGGCCAGATAATTTGGTAAACTTTCATTAAAGGCCTACCTTCTGGGGCATAGGCCAAACCAGTTGTCTGTACATGTTGTTCTCCTTTTAGGGCACAGGTCAGACCAGTTGTCTGTACATGTTGTTCGCCTTTCCAAGCAGCATCGCATCCTCTAGAAGCAGCAGTGTTGGCACGAAGCTCCTAGTAATAATCATCATGCCCGAAATGTCATTTTTTTTCTTCTAAATAATAGCTTAAAAAATCACAGTTTGAGAAATTACCCTTGCCTCAACATCTTCAAGAGTTTCTGCAACAAATGGATGATCAAGAAGTTTGGGCCATGTCAGCCTGCTGTGGGGATCCTGCTCTCATGATTTTGATAAACAGTTAGCACTTGTCACTAATTGGATAAAATGCATAAAAAACAGATTATTACATAGACCAATAGATATACCTTATTAAGCAAACCCCTAAGGAAGCTTCTGAAGTTGGAACTCATGCTGTCAGGGTATTTCACTGGATCCTGGAAATAGGAAATAGATGAGCGTGAATCACTAAAATATATTTGATAACCTCAATTTCATGTAAACTTTAAATGTGCATACCTTAATGATATGTCGAATTAGTGCATAAACTGAATTAGTGTAGAACGGAGGCTGGCCAACAAATAACTCATACCTGAATTAAAATCAGATGTTATATTATTTATCTTGAATTCATTTCAACAGTCATAGTTTCAGGGATTAACTTACAAAATGACACCGGTGGACCACAAATCAGCAGTGTGATTGTAGGGTTGTTCTCGTACTAGTTCTGGAGCCATGTACAAAGGAGTACCTGAAACAAATTAATACATGAATGATTAGAGCAACATGACATAACTCAGAACCAATGAACTATGCCTGTAAATAGTCTACTAGAAACTATAGAATTGCTGCCAAGATGGTAATCAAAACTAGCTGTACCTTTTATTGACCGTAAAACAACTGTATTTGTCGACATTGCCCTTGCAAAACCAAAATCACAGAGCTGTTCCATATGAAAGAGAGAATGATTATTCCCAGTTGGTTAACAAGAAATTATCTATGTGCTAGGATTAAAACGGCATATCCACAATTGCTGCAAAGGTACATGTCAACTTCAAAAACTTGATACTAAAGACACAAGAAAAATAGATGCATACTTTACTTAAGGGTCTTATCGAAGATTACAGAATCAGTCAAATGCAATATATTGCTAAATGAGTAGAATTTATGAATCCACTCTTATTTCATTCGCTAGTTGTGTGAATGCAATATTAGCACAAAATTTACATCATTAGTCTTTACAATCTTTCGATGAATTTCAGGTTAAGTTTGCTTGATAAAGAGACTGCGCTGATAGATAAGCTGCTTCTATAGTTTTACTAACAGGAAGTATCTTGATACAAATAATTAAAAATGACTCATAGAATTTTTGTAATTAAAAGCCATTGCCAAGTATCCAACCAACCTTAACAACACCACCAGCACAGATTAAGATGTTCTGTGGCTTCATGTCACGGTGAATAATACGGTTGGAATGTAAGTAGTGCAATGCTCTGACCTGAAAATAATAAAATATTAAAGATGTTAACATAATACGGACATTAAATAGAAACATTGGCAACATATAAACTATTTAGTAGCTACAAATTTGATATGTAGATTCTTTTAAAAAGGCGTGACTAAAAATTTGAAACTGTCCATCCAAAAATTAGTTCATGGATCGACACATATCAGTCTTTTATAACCAAAGATGTTGAATTTAAAGAAGAAAATAGAAAGCTAAGTTAACATAAAGTACCAACTGCTTTGCGATTTTCTGAACTTCCTCTTCAGGAAGACATTTGTCATCTTCAAGAATCTCAAACAATTCACCCTGGATGAAAATAAGTTCAATCAATATGAAGTAAATCTTATCAGCGTTAACAGATTTATTATGACACACTGCTATTTTGATTATGCATGATAATCAGTATATGTATACTGCAAATCAAAAGAGTCGTGTGAGAGAGGATAGAGATAATTACTTGGGCAAATTCTGTGACAACACAGAACTCCTGCGGACTCTCAAAAGAATCGAGCATCTGGATAATATTTTCATGCTTCAACTTTCTCAAAATCTGCAGAAATTAGGCACCGTCATATATAGCAACAAATGCAGCATATGGTAAAAAAAAATATATACCAACAAACTAAGCAACTATGACTTGCGTCCAACAAAATAGCACAATGTAAATACATTGGGTATAAAGGGAATACCTCAATTTCTTGTCGCAAATTTTGGATGTCCTTTTCACTTTTACCATGCTTAAGGATAAATTTCATCGCAACAGTCTATAACAAATGAGCCAAAATATAAATAAACAAAAAGTATTCCAGCTATCATATCAACAATACATATACAAATCGAAAGAATACCTGGCCAGTGAACTTTCGTCTCCCCTTGTAAACTTTACCAAAAGATCCTTCCCCTACAAGCTCTATCACGTGATAATTCTCCACACCCATCTCTAGATCTTTGAATTCTACTATTAAAACAAGTTATGAATATATCAATTATCAGATTACTTATGAAAAACAATTTGTTTAACTAATTAAGTCATTTTAAACATGATATGCAATTTGTGTAACTAATCAGTTTGGTGAGTTTTTCTAAATTTAACTGATCTCAGTCAGGACTGTAACTGCATTCATCATCAGACATTGTATATTGACAAGCATACGTACTGAAAGACTTAATAGCAACAATAGAACACATGAAGTACACATCCTTGGCCTGAGAGTGTTAAGAGCAAGCTTAATTACTAAATGCTTGTTTAGTTTTAGTTATTTATATATCTGCTGGAAGCCCAAACTGGTTTAAATTTCTATATATGGCCATCCATTGCACCCTAGAGCTTGTCTTTGAAATGAATTAAGTACATAATTACTCTATACTTTTGTTCTAATTGGTGATAAATACTACAGGCTATAGCGGTTTTTAGATTTTCTTAGGCTAACTGTGACGTAATGTAAGGACTCAATTAGCCATGTGCTTACGCAAGCTGTAAGGTAATTTTTGGCATGTTTTCATTACAAACTTTGTTCATCCATTATCCGATAAAAAGTTCTATTATTAGAAGTGTTAACCTCCATAAAATAGTGCAGCATTATACCGGTGTTTTAACCACTAACACATGTATATCTAACCACAGGTCCAGATGTCGACAAATATCACTAACATAAACAACTAATCACGAATCAAAATACACCAACACCGCAGCAAACAGTTTACAAACATCCTAAATGTCGACATAAATATAATCCCACTAGACATCAAATCATAATTAAACTACTAAATTGTGTCCGTCTAACCACAATTCGCGACATTTTCCGCATATTTTCAGTAACACTAACACCCACAAACACTACAAGATTAACCACGCAAAACCGATAAGAACAGTAACAAACATCAAAACAGTTTAAACTGCCGATAAACTATCATATTCATTATTTAGGTTAAACACGCATCTATCGAACAATTAGCTACCAAAACGCATAAATTACGCAATCGAAACAGTTTAAACTGTGAATAAACTATCGTATTCATATTTAGGTTAAACACGCAGAATCGAACAATTAGCTAACAAAACGCCTAAACTACACACTCGAAACAGTTAAACTACAAAAACTGATTTAAACTACGGTATTCATTATTTAGGTTAAACACGCAGCAATCGAAAAATTAGCTACCAAAACGCCTAAATTACGCAGTCAAAACAGTAAAACTAACAAAAACTGATTTCAACAGTAACCGACACCAACAGTTTACACCATCAACAGGCTAATAAATATACTAATCGACTAATTAGATATCAATAAGCTATAATACAGATGTAATATGACCTAAAATGAGTAGTTATAATTAGGAATTAGGGTTTGAAGATGTATAGTGAAATTAAACAAATTACAAGCTTTAAAGGTGGGGAATAAGGTACCGATAAGCTGAAGATGAAAATGAAGGTGAATCTGAAGTGAAGAAGAAGAATGGGATGGATTGGGGGTGGATGAGATTTTGAAATGATATTTGTTTTCCCGCTCGTTGGGGTATTAAATAAGTCAAAATTGGAGATGCTAGTGTGGACTTTTGATAGATTTCGAAATTTTTTAGGGTGTGTTTGGTTTCAATGTTGATGGGAAATTAAGGTGTTAAGTTTGGTTTGTAAAAGGGTTTAGAACTGAAATAGAATTTGGTTTCACTATGAAAAAGTTTATGTTGTATTTGAGTTCAGTTTTGAAGAGAAAAATAAAGGAAAGTAAAGAAAGCTAAATTTGTGTTTTTCAAATTTTTTATGAAAAGAAAATAAATGATGAACGAAAAGTTAGGATTAAAACTTTTATCCCGAAAATAGGGATAAATAAAAGTAAAGTAAAGTTATACATGTCTAATTACAAAATTGTTGTTACTTTTTGAACTTTAAACCTTTCAAATAAGGGTATAATTGTAAATGTGTAACTTTTTTTCTTTCTTCAAAACTTATGTCCCGTTTGGTTTATAAGTGGGATTAAAATTAGATTCGGATTTGGGAAAGGTTTGAAAGAAAAAGAGAATAGAGAAAATGTATAATTAATGATGGAGAGAGAAAAATTAAATAATATAAAAGTATGTTTCATAATATTAATACTTTTTAAAAATAATTTTGTAATAAATTATATCATTTTAAAAATAAATATGGAGAGTGATTTGAGTAGAGAAATAAAGGGCCCCACCAAAAATATTGAGTACATGTTTGGTTGATGCTTTTGAGGCGGTATCAACAAAAGAAAAAGCAAAACCTTCGTTTGGTTTATAAAATTTATGGAATGAAAGTGACTGACACATACTTTTTCATTCTTAGCTTACTTGGTGGTATTCAGTGGTATTCACTGAAACTCGTGGGCCCAATGCATGCTTCCCTCTCACAATCTTATTTTTTTTATTATAATATAATATTTAAATATAATATAAAATTAATAAATTATATATAATAATGTATTTTATCTCTCCTGCTTTTTCCCCATACCTTTCTCAAATCTTTCAAACCTTTCCCAAATCCAAATCCAATTCCAATCCCACTTGCGAACCAAAAGCACCCTGAATCCTTGTCAAATCCCACCTAAGTGGTCATCTTTCAATCAATGATTACCGAATTCATTCCTCCTCCCAAAAATGTTAACCAAACAAATGTTTAACATCACATCAAGTCAAAACCCATACTAAAGTTCTATACCAAACACACCCTTAAGAATACAAAAACATGTTACTTTTTCTTTCCTTTCGGTTCAAATAAAGAGCAAAAATATTTTTACTACATTTTTTAATCTTTTTTTTCCCTTTTTTTCTAAAACTCAAGAACACAACGTTGATGTGATAGAAAAAAAAAATATTTTAATAAAGTTATGTTTAATGATATAAGGGCACGTTTGGTAGGGATCATTTCAGAGATTAGAAATGAAGTAGAGAATAGAAATTCAGAGAAATGAATTAGTTGAGAAATTTGGGTAAATTCCACTAATTGACATTAAAGAATTGGTTGAAACCAATTCTTTTGTTTGGTATGGACCGGAGAGAAATGAAAATTGATCTTCATTACGATAATACCGTTAGTTTTTGGTTAATCGAGCTTGGCTTGGATTTTTTTTATATGTTTCGAGCTCGGCTCGAGCTCGTATAGTATTTCTTGACTAGGCTCGAGCTCGAGTATATGGTTTTTTGTTCGAGCTCGAAGCTTGTATGTAAGTTTTGGCCATTTTTTACTTGTTACAATTTGAAACTTGAATAGCTCGTTTATGAGCTCGAGATCTATTAGCTCGCTTATTAGCTCGTGTACGAGCTCGAGTAAGCTCGTTTATTAATTAAAGTAGCTTTTTATGAGATAAAATGTAAAGCTCAAAAAATGACTATAAATGACTGATTAAACATTGGTTCCATGTGATGAACGGGTTAAAATGATTCACAATTATAAATGACTGATTATATATAAATGACATACATTAAAATGCACATATTAAAAGACCAAACATGACTAATAAGAAGGCAAAAGTTCCATTATAGTTATTAAAGACCAAAGGAATTGGACAAATACAATACAATACATGACTAATAAGAAGGGTTTAGGGTTTATTAAAAGACCAAACTCATAAGAAGGCAAGTTCCAAACAGGACTATTGCCACATACTAAAGCACACACTTGTAGACCACACGAACAGTAGAACCAGAGACTTGCAGACACAAAAATAATACATTCCGACATCACAGAACACAAAACTAAGCTGAGAACACGGGCTGAAAACTGAGCTGAGAATACAGGTTGCAGGTTGCTACAAATCCACTAGTGTTTGAACCTTGAACCGAGTAGCATGTCATGCATAATGCAAAAGTTAGCCCTCCATGTCTTCAACAGAGACTTTATATGCGGATCTGCTATTAAACCCGAACTCGGAAGACTTACAACCAACAAATTTTGAACAGCTAGATTGTATTCGGGTTTAAAACCATTTTCTGCGCCATACTTTCCAGACGCGTGCAATACCATCAATGCGTCAATCAATTTTTCATCTTTTTCCGCCGTCCCGTGTTCTTTTATTTCTTGCTTGACCTTTAGCCTTAGCCTTACTAGTGTCTGCCATGCCTACCAAATATAGATAACTTGAGCATGTATTCATGTGTCTTTGTCCCCAAAACACAACAGCTAGGAATAAATTGTAGCAACACAACACTTAGGATTAACTTGATCATGTAAAGTGAAACTATAGCGAAGTTTATATTAAAACATATATTGATTACCGGTAAGTGGTAACCTAAGATATAATACATTAGTAAGCATAAATTATTCAATATATACAAGTAAGACTAATATACAATAACTAGGCTACTTGAGCACAAGAATATGATTAACCAAATTAAGTGTGCAAAACTAAAAAATCTAATGAATTCAGTATGTCACTACATTGACTTTTTATGAACCCATCAACCATATGAAACTTTTCACAATCTGATGCCCACAATTTGCACACATATATAAATTGTTTATAAAATTCAAGAGTCTAACTTGTTTATAAAAAAATTCAAGAGTCGAACTATGTGATGCCCACAATCTACACAAAAAGTGATGATTTTACTTCATCTAATTAAAAAAATTAAGAAGCTCGAAACCCTAGCTAACAAGAAAACAAGTTACAGATCTGATGAGGATGATTGCTACATATTAATTTACCGAAATATCTTGGAGGAGGAGCAATTATTGGTGAAGAATCAATGTATTTATGTGATAAAATCAAAGTCAAGCGGAAGGGATAGAGTCACCAAAGAGCACAAACTTGGATCTTCAATTGTTTTGAATGTGACTTGCACGTGACATTCTTTATATAGCTACTTTTTTTTGTCTCTATCCCAATGCGCAAATAAAAAACACAGAGAAAACTTTGTGACCAAAACTCATTTCCATACCAAATAGAGTGGAAATTAATTTACAAAGGAACCAACTCTCGAGAATCAAATAAATTTCTCCGCTTTTTCTTTTTAGTGTACCAAACATGAGATATTACACCATTTCCAACTCTTTGGCTTCATTTCTCGCTACCAAACACACCCTAAGGGTGTGTTTGGTATGTAAATGCGTTTAGAACAGAATTTGAATTTAATATCAGGATCTGTTTAGTTTGTAGATGGGTTTAGGATTAGGTTTAAATTTGGATTTAAATGTGGATTATGATTTGGATTCAGATTTGACGTAACAGAGAGAAAACATTTATAAAATAAATAAATCATTATTACAATTTGGTGTATAAATTTAAATTCAAAATTGTAATATTAATAAGAGGCTATAAATAATTTGCATATACAAAAAATAAATAAAATAAAATAAATAAAATTGGGGGGGGGGGGGGGGGTAGCTAAACTTAAAGGTCACCACACATAAAAATAAATAAACCCCACAAGTCACATGGGATTTGTACAATTTTTTAGACTAACCGGAGTGGAAGTGACGTACTTACCATTAGAGGCATCACATATACCCTCGTCGCGCGTGAACTAGAAAAATAATAATAAAAAAAAGAGTACTTATGGTGACCGGCTCACCAAAGGTGAGGTTTAAAAATTGTAGGTCCTTCTTTTTGTTTTAATATTTTTTATTTGTTTTGTGAGTGTGATTGTGGGATAATTGGTAGGGTATATTTTATAAAGTGGATATTTTAATTAAAGATGAGAAGAATATGACCAAAAATTAGTGAAAGGTGAGAAGAGTGAATGGAAATGAGAGGAATGAGAAAACTGATATGGCAATGATGTGGATGGTGAGGGGGTGTTGACCACTACCTTCAGCCATATATTTGGCATTTAGGGCAAACCTATGGGCCCATTTTTTATACCAAACATGGTATTTGTAGGGCTCGTTTGTTATGGAGTGAGATTGGATTAAGGATTTGACATGAAAACTAATGTTTACTCAAGCCTAAAAATAACATTCTACAATCCCGACAAGATATGTGGCTTTTGAAAATGGCATACTTACACATACTATTTGAAAATGTTTTATCCATTCTCAATCACATATAATTTTAAATTATGAGTTTTTGCAAGAATATATATGCAATTGATAAAAAAAAATATTTTTAAAAGATACATATTTCGTTAAATTAATCAAAAACCTAATGCTCATAAAAACTCCATTGCATTATGACCCAGTTTAAAGATTTTTAGAACACTAGATGAATACTTGTGCAAAGCGACGGTGTATAGCGGCTAATAATTATACTTGTGATGATGTGACTCTTGATGTAACACTTACGAAAAAAAACTAGTGTATTAGTTATAAACGAAAAATAATAAAAATTTAAAGATTGAACAATATATAAAATATAAATTTAATTGTTACCATTTTTAATCAAATTTGTTTTATAAGTAGTAAATACATGTGAGACCGGTTAATGTTAAAGTACTAAATGATATTCTATATTAGTCGTTGATATATATACAAATTGCGTGCATGAGTTGAGATCCCTAAAGAACCACCATTTGTCAGAGAACCATTGAGTCAATCCCAACCATTCAATCCAATTTGATCCAAAGTGTAGAACCCTGTAAAAATTCCTTTGTAATGATTATCGTTAATAAATAATAATCCTCTGTTACTATTACTGATTCCCATTTTCTCAGAAAAATTTGAAATTTTTCTTATTATATTAATATGTCGTTGTCACGATATAATATAATTCATGAAATGACGGAACCAATTCTCGACACGTTATTCGAAACATAAACATTTCACTTAATCCTAATTAATTTCCCTTATCCTAATTTAATTTCACTAATCCTTAAATTACACTAAACCGGACCCTTAATATTCTCTCAGCCCAAATCGTTAATTACTATTCATCCGGCCCATGTTTCAGGCCCAACTTCCTTATTATAATTTCATGTGAATTTCGACTAGTAGCAAGCTACAAAACGCCTCTCGTACACTCGAATCTTGCACACGACATATATATATATATATATATATATATATATATATATATATATATATATATATATATATTTGCACCCTCTTTTCTCACCTAGCCAACTATACGTGTGCCAAATCTCATAATCATATGTCGACTTTTGCTATGTTTTTAAGAGGCAAAGTGTTTGGCAAAACTCAACCCATTCGACATAGGCTTAAATCCAAAACTTAACTGTTTTGACTCCCGTTTGTTTCTATAAGTTCCTAATAATGTTTCAAGCATAATTTCATGTTCCTAATCAACTTTCATCAGCTAGGAACCAAGTTCTATATGATATCTCAAATCGTGTACATATATATGTCTTAGTCGACATATATAAAAATCACAAGGACACGTTCCTTACTTCTAGCTCTCACAAACCTTTCTTAAAGTCCTAAGGTGTAAGAAAATCAATTTAGAACTTGTATATTCACTGACATGTATAGTGTTTCATGTTTCCTTTGAAAATTTACACCTTTACGTGTCCTAAAATTTCTTCTATATCTATTCT
The DNA here is from genome assembly GCA_014162995.1 of Artemisia annua. Taxonomy (NCBI): domain Eukaryota; kingdom Viridiplantae; phylum Streptophyta; class Magnoliopsida; order Asterales; family Asteraceae; genus Artemisia; species Artemisia annua. The sequence continues at coordinate 40,644 of LBNU01002784.1, read as the reverse complement.
TTCATCACACTTGTTTCTTCCATCAAAAATACTCATAATAAACTTGTATACTCTCTCAAATAATTCTCTGATCGCCCAGAAGCATGACTCTCGTATGAATTGGAAGAAAACAAAGGTTAACGGGTTTAAAACTATAAGTAATATATTTGAGTTATAGTCGAACGTATAAATCTCTCGTGTCTTCCTCCTCTACTCTCGACTCTCTACCACCCTAGAGGTGTAGTAAGTTATCTTGATCCTTTTTGAATTCAAGTTACACGTTAAAAATGAATCATGCATCAAGCTTTATAACATGTCGAGCATATATAGTTCATATATATTTATTTCGTACGTACAAACGTATAGAACCACAAACGTGGCTAGCCTCTATCTTGGAAGGCCTAGGAGTCACGTAGCACACATATTTCACGTTCATATGTACGTTACATGCATCAAATAAACTTATTTTGAACCTAGTTTAAACGTATACAAAAACTCTAAAACACTTAGAAATATTCTAAGCCTTTACTATTATGAAAACGTGCCTAGTAGCTCATAAAACGAACGTATATAATGAAATATAGTTTAACGAGTACTCTATATTTTTACACGACTCGATTGACCACCTAGCTAGCTATCATTTTCGTATAGACCACTTGTAAAAATAACCATATCTCGACACTTTAAATTGGCCAAAGTAAATCACAGAAATCACTTACAAAACCACATAAAATAACGATTTGGGCTTTTTGGCCCAATAAGCAGTTTTTAAGCTTTTTGAATAAGCTAACTTATTTACAACTTTTCATATGAAACTAGAACATGAAAAATGATATTTTTGATGAGCTCAACTCGTCTCACGATGCACGGTTTTCAAAACGTTAATGGGCCTTAAACTATATATCACTCGTTAAGGGCCCATTAGCTAAAAAATAAGCTTTACACCATATAAGCTGTTGAAATAAACTTGTTATCACATAAATAAGCCTCAGAAATTTTTATATAATTTTTCCCATAATTTTTGTAAACTTTGGACTAAAAATGTAACGCGACAACACCTAGAGGGACTAAAACTGTCAACAGCCTAAAATAGGGACTGAAACTGTAAAAACAGAATCTATAGGATATAAATTGACATATTATTAACTTCCAAGCTCAGAATTGATTATTGGACAAGTAGAGGACTAAAATTGTAAAATATATATAAAAAGGACTAACGGTGTAACGCTAACGTCGTTAGTGTTAGGACCGTAGTTTTATGTGATTTGTGGACTCTGGAGGTCGGGTAACATGGAAGAAGATGACTTCCATGGTTAGAGAGAGAAAGTAGAGAGAGAAGGGAAAATACTATGTGTTTTATTCAATTAAAGGAAAATAGAAAAGTTACACAAAGTCTCACCCCTCCATGGAAGTATGGAGGGGTATATAAAGGCTAACAAACACATAACTTTACAATAATGACGTTTCTAGTCCATGTGTTTGTGCCTTTCAAGATAGAAAATGTAATCCCGTAAATGTCGTTCCATTTACGTGTTAGAACCATAAACTTAGGTTCTAACAATCTTCCCCCAATGGGGCGACATAAGGGATTACTTACAACATTTCCTACAAGTACAAATACAAGTAAAGAAAGGTTATCATCGGCTCTTCAAGTGCTGAGGATGACTGCAGTTGACGCTCTTTGTCTTCATCTTGTACCTCAGCTTGAGAACTTTATCTTCACTTGTAGGCAAATGATGTAATATGCATGAAATGGATTAACTTCCCCCCAATTCATGCTGCATGTCTTTAGCGGCTTCTTCGTACACTTCTTTTTGGCGAAGTTTCTGAATCGGCTTCCCCCCAAACTGACAACCGTCTTCAGCAGATTCGAAACTTTGATGTAGTAAACAAGTCTTCTAACTTTTGAAGTTTTGAGTACGCAGCGGAATTTGTAGATGACACAGTAAACCACACCAAGCAAATCTGAGTAGTTAAATTATCACGGTTATACTCAATGCGGAAGCTCCGTTCGGGGGTAACATGCAAGAAATCAGCAGGATATTCTCACATATGTAGGCTACTTAGCACTTCACAATCCGCGAGAGTCGAAACGATTACACCAATCATCACAAAACTGAACTACTGATCATCTCTGCGGAGGTCATCCGGTAGTAATGCAGTTGTAAACTCGATCACGTGAGTCTATTAAGCGTCCTCGATGTGCACATTTCTTCCCCCTAACTGCAGATCCTCGTGGAAATGAGTGTTTTCGAAAAGACGTCAAGCAAGTGGTGATCGTAATGATGAAGCTGAAAAAGAACCTCCTGTTGTGCCACTGGTTGACAAACGTAAACTCAAAAGCATCGTTGTCGACACCAGGGCAGAAAAGAAGCAGGAAGAGAAAGAATTCAGGGAAGCTACTCGTCTGAATCTTCTACACCCACAACCTCACCAAACACCGCAAAATCTTCAAGGACATGAGGCTGGCTCCAGTAGCATCGTAGTTCCACAATCCGAAACAGAACAACGTGATCCTGAAGGGAACATAATTATGAAGGAAGCTACAGAGGAAGTTGAGAAAGAACAGACTGAGCTCATCACTGACGACTTCGTTGCTCAAGTTGAGAAAGAGGAGGAACTTAAGAAGAAGGAGGAACTACAGAGGAGAGCTAAGGAAGAGACTGACAGATTGCTTCGTGATCTCGAAGACGAAGAACACTACAACACTTATGAACTTATTCACTCTCCTCCGCACTCATCTTCACAGATTCCCCCACTTCCAAAAGGTTCACCTCCAAAGGATCCCTCACCACCTCCATCAGAACCAGAGCATGAATCTTATCATCTTCATCATCACATCACTCATCACCACCACCAACAAAGAAAACATCCAAACACAAGTCAAACAAGAAGAAGAAAGGAGACAAGGCATCCATGACAACATCTCAGCGGATCAAGAAAGCTCTTGATTTGGCAAGGAAGAAGAAGAAGGAGACACAACAGCCATCCGAAGATCTTCATGACCAAGTTAAACTGCTCTCTAACCAGGTCAAAACTTTGACGTCTCAAGTCAAAGATCTCAAGGATACTAGTGCACTTGCTAACAAGTTACTACAAGCTGACATGGGCAAGATGATCAAGAACTACACAAAGGAATACCTGAACGAAAATCTTGCCGCAGTAGCTGAACCGGCTGTGTCTTCACTTATCGAGCCGATCAATTCAACGTTGAACACCAGGATCAAGCACACTGTTGAACGTATGCTTGAGTCAACTCCTTTTTACCTTCGCACTGACAGGGCTCCTCCAACACCGGAAGAGTTAACTACTGCACAACTACAAACACTGTTAGCTGTCAAGCTCAGAAACAAGGAGGACAAGACACCTGAAGAATCAACAATGTTCAAAGCTCTTCAAGCCATTGCCTCAAAAGAATCTTGTAAGGAAGCTGCCGGCACACACAAACGACAAAGAAAAGATGATGATCCTGACTCTGATCCGAAAAGCAAGAAGTCCAAGAAGTCAGAAGCACCATCTTCATCACATCAGCCACGCAAGACATCCAAGGCTCCTCCTGCCAAACAAAGAGCTCCAGCATCCGGTTCCGGTCCAACTCACTCAGAGGAACCTTTTGTGCTTCAACGGCTTGATACTCAAGAAGGGACAGCAACAGCAGTACCTGAATCAGAAATTCCTGCATTTCAAGCCGGTCCATCAGACACAACCAAAACAAAAGAGAAGAAGAAGTCTTCAAGGTCTAAGAAGCAGAAGCAAAAGACTACTCAATTCTCTTGGCTAGACATGGACGAAGCTCGTGACTCTGAATGAGTGACTACAATGATCAAAGCTCAACCACCGCTTGAGGCCGACGAACCATTGCCGGTTAATACTTTGCAGATGACTCAGAGTATTATGTCGGGTCTTCAAGTTGAAAGGTTGACAAAGACTGAACTGAAGCGAATCAACCGTGAAGCCATGGACTTTCTCAAGAAGAGATCAGGGAATAAAGTTGAACTCGATTATCACATGGAGAACATAGCCTGTGCTCTATCTGGCTCGTTCGACTGGCTCAACCCTGAATCCAATGTCGACACCGAAACAAAGAAACCCTACTTCACCGACTGGACAAAACCACTACCGCTACTAGGCTTTCCGGAAAAACCAAAGATCCCCTACAGACGCTTCTTCAACAATGATTTTCTCTACCTCTAGCATGCACACGAAACCTCCAAGGAACGATATGCAACTTCACTCACACTTTCAATTCCAAATGATCCTGACTCTGATCCGAAAAGCAAGAAGTCGAAGAAGTCAGAAGCACCATCTTCATCACACCAGCCACGCAAGACTTCCAAGGCTCCTCCTACCAAACAAAGAGCTCCAGCATTCGGTTCCGGTCCAACTCACTCAGAGGAACCTTTTGTGCTTCAACAGCTTGATACTCAGGAAGGAACAGCAACAGCAGTCCCTGAATCAGAAATTCCTGCATTTCAAGACGGTCCATCAGACACAACCAAAACAAAAGAGAAGAAGAAATCTTCATGGAAGCAGAAACAAAAGACTAGTCAATTCTCTTGGCTAGACATGGACGAAGCTCGTGACTCTGAATGGTTGACTACAATGATCAAAGCTCAACCACCGCTTGAGGCCGACAAACCATTGCCGGGTAATACTTTGCAGATGACTCAGAGTATTATGTCGGATCTGCAAGTTGAAAGGCTGTCAAAGACTGAACTGAAGCGGATCAATTGTGAAGCCATGGACTTTCTCAAAAAGAGATCAGGGAATAAAGTTGAACTCGATTATCACATGGAGAACATAGCCTGTGCATTATCTGGCTCGTTCGACTGGCTCAACCCTGAATCCAATGTCGATACTGAAACGAAGAAACCCTACTTCACCGACTGGACAAAACCACTACCGCTACTAGGCTTTCCGGAAAAACCAAAGATCCCCTACAGACGCTTCTTCAACAATGACTTTCTCTACCTCCAGCATGCACACGAGACCTCCAAGGAACGATATGCAACTTTACTCACACTTTCAATACCAGCTGCCCGTTATGAATTACCAGACATTGAAAAGCACGCACCAATCTACTGCAAATCAGTTGTCGAATACAACAGAGATGCTCTTCTAGGAATTCAACATTGGCCTGATAGACGAAAGCTCGGGTATACACACAGACTTCATCTGAAGACGAGTGGAAAAGTGAAGCAACCGCTTCGCATAGTTGCAGTTATGGAGATCGTGGAAGAAAGAAAGTTCGGCTACACTTTCATGAAGGAAATTGTCATCAAGAGGCAAGATGAGAAGCGATACAAGTTCAATGAAGCAGACTTCCCAGATCTAACCGTGAATAACATTGAAGATATGTATCTACTAAAGGTGCAAGGAAAGCTGCTCAACTTTGAACAAGACACGCAGTACAACTTCATCGCATCTCTCCTGCTCTACATTAGACGATTGATAGTTCAAGAAAGAGTGGAAGATCTCCAGCTGGGAGTGGAAAGTTATCAAAATACCATCAACCTCACTCAACCACAACTCATGATTCCTGAAATCACGGGGATGTCACAATACACTCTCGTTCAACAACCGACATTTGGAGTCACCTACCTCAACGGCAGAAATCAGATTCGATTCATGCGGTTCGATGAGATTCCAAAGTTTTGTGATGTCACACTTCAACGGGTTCGTGATGGGTTAGCAGAAAGGTTGGAGGATGAAAAGAGGAGGCTAAAAGAGGGAATTGCTACAAGATGGAAAGCTAATGGACGCAGAATGCTCAGAAACTTTGTCCATACGATTGAAGAAAGGCTATATCGACGACAACAGATCAGAAGGTTGGAAAGCTATATCGGGGTTCGACCGTCATTTCCGGTCTTGACATTCCGACGACCTGATCCAAAGTTCACAGTCTTCGATGCTTAGCTCAGCTCACATTCTTCTGGTACAAACATTTCAATACATTTCTAATATTGTTTGATTTGTAACAACTACGGCTTGTGCACACATAACAGTGTACAACCCGCACTTTGTAATGAAAGGACCCTGTGGTACGCATCAGTGCCACAATCCTAAAATAAGTAGCGAAAGCTTCTTACTTTTGAGTAGATGATGAGACGTACAGAATCAAAAAGGTCAGAACACATAAGGCTATTTATGAGGCTGTACCTTTGGTCCCTAAAATGTTTGCATTTTTGATTAAAGATGGAAAAGGTTTTCTGGCAAAGTTACACCATTTTTACATTATATGGTGGAACTTGTGCAAAACAATCAGGGTGAAGGATCAGAAAACCCCACTGATTCCCAACACACACCCACTTTTGAAGGTTCTAATGATGTTTCCTCTCCACAACCTGAAAATACTCAAACACATAGGACAACCTCAAAGGACACTGAGCATTCTCAGGCTAGTGTCAGGATGGAAAATCAAAATGAGACTGTCTTAGGTGATGGAGAAGGCAGATTGGAAAGGGCTGACACTAATGCTACTAGCTTAGCAGCAGAGCAGGACAGTGTTAACATCAGTAAGGCCCAATCCAAGGCAACATCTAGTGATGAAGGTTCTTCTGAACCTGAATCTAGTGATGGAAACCCTAGCCAAATGGAAAACATAGGGGGTTCAGGTGATCAAACTAGGTTTGATACTGAGCTTAAGTCCAATGGTTCACCTCTCAGGGAAGGTAACACATCCCGAAGTGATAAGGACAGATCAGTGACTAAGGAATTGATGGATGATACTGTACAAAATGACAATGTCCATGATTCACCTCTCGGACCAGGTAATACGGGTCAAAGTGATGAGACTAGTATGAAACAATTTCAGGAATTGATGGCCAAATGTACCACTTTGGAGACAAGATGCACAACTTTGGAGGTTACTGTTTCTGCACAAGCCAAGCTGATCACTAAAATGCAGAAACAGATGAAGATGCTGCTGAATTTGAAGAAATCAAGATCTTCAACCTTCAAGAAATTTAAGAAAGTGGGACCTTCCAAGCACATTGGATCCTCTTCTCTACCTACTGCTATGGAGGTGGATGCTTCCAAACAGGGGAGGAATAATTTTGAGAAAACAGGGGAGGATAAAATTTTGGAAGATAATGTTGCTGATGATGGTTTAGTATTGGTAGATGATATGGAGATTGATAGTGGAGATGGTGATGATACTGCATAGTATGTGGTTGCTGATAAAGAAGGGCATGAAGCTATTTTGGAAAAGCTTGTGGAAAAAGAAGAGTTGGTGGATAAGCTTAGAACCTTGGATCCTGAACAACTNACTGCAAAGTATGTGGTTGCTGATAAAGAAGGGCATGAAGCTGTTTCGGAAAAGCTTGTGGAAAAAGAAGAGTTGGTGGATAAGCTTAGAACCTTGGATCCTGAACAACTTGTGAAGGCTTCAGAGGTAATGACTGAGTCTATAAAGGACTTAGGAAAAGATTTGGATGACTCTGCTGCACCAGATAACTCTGCTGCTCATAACTCTGCTGCTCCAGAATCTGCTGCTCCAAGTATTGCTGATCAGTCTGTGGTTTATGAAGATTCTGTTGCTGGACACTCTGCTGCTCAAGAGTCTGCTGCTCAAGAGACTGCTGCTGTAGAAACTATTGCTGATCCTGCTGCTTGTGCAAAAGGAGACTCTGCAGATGCACAAGGATCTGCTGCTGGCTCTAGTGACAAAGCTGCTGCTGAGGCAATGGTTGTGTTAGCAAAACAAACAGACCAACAACAACAATCTCAACAACAACCACCACCACAGATTCAAACAACACAACCAACATCATTATCACAACCAATTCATGTTTCTAAGTTGCCAACAAAGGGGGTATCTATCAGAGAGCCTTCTGTTGCTATCAAGAAAGCAAAGGTTATTGCTTCAGCATCTGACAAAGGTAAAGGAAAGATGGAAGAGCAACCTGAGGTTGATTCAAGTAATGATGAAGTTGATCTGTCTCAGATTCCGCCTGAATTTTGGCCTAAGGACCAACTTGAGAAACTTGATAGGGCAGAAGCTTTAAAACTTCAACAACAAGAATACTTAGAACTTGAGGAAGCAGAAATACTTCAAGCTGAAAAAGTTGCTAATGATCTTAAAGCTTATGAAGCATGGGAGGATGTGCTGGTTAAGACTGAAGTTGACATTGAGTTTAGTAAGCTTGTGAAATTGAGGAACATGAAGTTCCTACATTTGATGTCAAGGCTTGGTTAAACACAGTTACTGCTAAGAAGAAGAAGGAAGTTGCTGCTGCTAGAAAGAAGAAAAAGATTCTCAAAGGGCCAACACCTCTGCAGCAAAGAAGAAATCAGGAGAAATATCTTAACAAAGTTAAGAAATGGAAAATTGCTGTTCTAAGGGGAAAGACAAACTCTAAAATTTTTGAAATGTATCAACATGCTAGAACTGAATGTGATAGGATCATTGCTATAGGATCTAAGAAGGATGAAGAAATGATAGCTGAAATGATCAGAAAGAACAGAGGTAATAAGTCTACTGGTGAGGCTGAGAAGATTAAAGAGGCTGAGAATGTTGCTAAGCCTAATTATGTAGAGCAAGAGGAGAATAAAGCTAACATCAAACCTGTTTGTTAGAACCTAAGTTTATCAACGTTCCAGTCAAGTCTCGGTTATTTCATCATTTGTAATAGGTTGCTAGCTTATTTAATCTATCATGTATACGTGTGAGTCCATCACACGTCCAATGGGCCTTAGGCCCAAACGTTTAGAATAAGGAAGGAGAAAGGGAGTGTTGCCCTAGCTCCTCTCCTATAAATAGGAATATCATGTAATCATATTCCTTGTTGGTTATTTCAATATCATAGTGAAACTCTTGCACTTTTATTCTTCTCATTTGATCTAATCAACCAAACTCTATTTCTCATCTTATTTCTTATAAAACTATACTTGTGTTTACAAAATGGTGACCTAACAAGTGGTATCAAACGCTAAACGAAGGTGTTTTTTTTTTTTTTTTTATTTATTTATTTTTTTTTTGTTCTCAACGATCCAAAACCTAGATTTTTAGTCGTTATTTTTGATTAAAGTTTGCTACTTTCTTGTTTGTTTCATGTTTCTATCACATATTTGTCATCAAACTTGTGTTACAAACTCAAACAACCAACAAAATATCAAATTTTTTGCAAAAATACGTAAGTTTTTTAAACTTGTACTTGTTTTCAAAAATTTTCAAAATTTCAAAAAGTTGTTCAAGTTTGCAACTTTCTTTAAGATTTCATCATTTTAAAGTCAGTTGTACAAGAATCTTGGATTAAAAACGTGTTTTTGGATTGCTTTTAACAAAAACAAAATCTGCAAAACTTTTGTACTTTTTCGAGAAAATAAAACCCTAACTTTCGAGATCTTTTGTGACTGCTCCTAAGGTGTTTTCGTTGGTTACTCAGTGCTTTTCTCTCTTGTATAAGAAAGAAAACACTTCGACTTGTTGGATATTTTCGTTATTGTATAATCTAGAAAATTTTGTGGAATTTTTTCGAAAATTTTGAACTTTCGAGATCTTTTCTGGCTTATCGAAATCTTTTGATTTTCGAGATCCTTGGAAAACTTTCGAAATCCTTTCATAATTTTCGAGAACTTTACTAATTTCCACTAAAGAAAAATTTCTCGAAAATTTGGAAAAATTTTCTCGATAAATCTGTTTTTCGAGAAATTTTTGAACTTTTTCAAAATCTTTTGATTTTTTTCGAGATCTTTGGTACTTTGACTGTTTTTGGAGATTTTCAACATTTTAAGCTTTGGAAACATACTTGGGATAATTTTCGAGAATTGGCATCACACTTATACCTTCTACAGTATCCATTTTACACAAGTTATTCATCATGTCTTAACCACCGTACTACAACTTTCATCAACAACCATATCATCACACACAAATGTTTCGTCAGCAACAACAACAACAACATCTATAGCAACAACCTCAACAATCATATCTAAATCATCAAATGAGTTCTCAACAACATCATGTCATGATGCATCAACATCAACAACTGTCTCATCCTCCACCATTCCCAATGCAACAAATCAGTCAACCATTGAAACAAACTCATTGGTTTGATCAAATGTGTGAAGTAATCACTACTCAACAATCAAGGCATGAAGCAGGTTCACTTGACACACCACCTATGCTCACACCCGGTAACTATGTTCAGTGGTCAAGTCGAATCCTACGATTTCTTGAAATCAAGAAACCTCATGGCAAATACATGAGACAAGTCATCTCTGAAGGTCCTTTTGTGCCACCAACTGACTTTGTCCCTGGTAATCCTAATGCTACTCCACCGATACCGGATTCCTACAGAACTCGTACCGATGCACAACTCACTGCTGAGCAACTACTTCACAAAGAAGCCGATGAATATGCTATGATTTATATTCTTCAAGGAATACCAAATCCGATCTTTCGCAGTGTGGATGCTTAGAAAACAGCTAAGGCTATGTGGGAACATGTCCATCTCCTAATGGAAGGCACTCAACTGAATCAAGAGGACATAGAATCCAAACTTTATATGGAATACACAAACTTCATGATTGAGCCAATGGAATCACTTGAGTCATATTATCACCGCTTTACAAATATCATTAATGACCTCGATCGACACAACATTATCATACCAAGGATTGGTATTAACATGAAGTTTTTAGGATGTCTTGGCCCGGATTGGCAGAAGTATGTGACATTTGTTCGACAGACAAAGAATCTTCATGAGACACCATATGGTTTGTTGTTTGACTATCTGAAACACCATCCACGTGATGTAGACAACAATCGCGCTCTCAGAGGAAACTACTCACAGCCCCCACCTACAAACTCTTTGGCGCTTGTTGCTCAATCTCATGTTCCATCTCCACCGCTACAACATAATGGTTATCTTCCCGAACAGAATTACCTTCACAACTCATCTCCGTACTCACCTTATGATTCCACAATGCATCCTCCGGCAAATTCATTCGCATCACATGACAACCAGGACACCTTGTCTTCACAACACAGTGCAAATGATGACGATGATGATGTGGATTTTAACAGTCTTAACCAAGGAATTGCACTCATTGCTCGAGCTTTCAGCAAATTTTCAAACAAATCGAACAATCATCTTCGCTCATTTCTAACACAAGGAATCAAGCTGTCATTCAGGATGGTCGCGTTGAAATACAGAATCGGAATACTGGAAGATTTAGAACAGGTAGTCATATGGGAAACTCCAATTCTGGACAGTGTTTTAACAATAATGGAGGATTCAGGAACAATGGTGGTGTCCCTCAGAAAAAGGCAGACATTGTGGATACTGGGAATACTGAATCAGGGAATACAACCATCAGATGCTACAACTGCAATGGGATAGGTCACTTGGCAAATGTATGTCCATCACCACGCACTCAAGGTAGCAAGTATCACAAGCAGGCATTACTTCTAGCTCTCAAAGATGAAGCCCGTAGCAATACAAATGCCAACGACAACAGCTTCATGGCAAATGCACATTCTGATGATGACATGGAAGATCTGGAAGCTGCTGTTATGCTGATGGCCAACATGCATGAACTTTACATAAGTGACTCAGGCCCAGTATATGACACTGATGGTCAATCTCAGGTATCTTCTATTCATTCATGCCTGATAAATGAAATCGTTTCCCCATCTGCATCTGAATCTCACAAGGAACAAGACGTTCAAATTGACTCATTGTTATCTAAACAAACGAATAATCAAATGGACACAACAGTTATATTTGATGAATTTCAAATTAACCCGGTTGTCACATTTGATGATTCGGATAATGAAAATGTCAATGATAACAATGGTCAACTTGAACATACTGATTCTTCGTTAGGTCCAGATTCGGAACTTCAGCCACTTCTCATGACCAATCAAACTCAGAATATTAAATGTCAAGAGCTTAATGCTAGATTGAAAGCCAAAAATGCATTATTAACTAGGGACATTGAGTGCTACAAATCACAACTGGAAAATGCTGAAAAACGTGTTCAATGGGAAAAAGGCTTTGAAGCTGCTTTTCAAAAATCGTCTCGTCAAGTTATAGAATTAGAACATCAAATTGCTAAAATTATGGAGTCTAAAAACACCTTAGCTTCTGATCTGGAAAAACAAGCATTTGAACACAAACAACAAATTGAACAACTTAATGCAGTCATTTCAAAAACTAAAACAGAGTTGTCAAATTGTCAAATCGAGTTCAAAGAACACAAACGCAAAACCAGAGAAAAAGTTAAGTCATACATTGATGAGATTGTTGAATTGGAGCATAAGCTCAAAGAATTTCAAAATGTTGTATATAAAACTGGTAATTCAGTAACTACAATTCAAAAGTTTTCAGTTAAACGTACAAATAATGGTCATGGCTTTGCAATTGGAAGTGAATCACCAAGTTTTTTACGAGTGGCACTCAATGAGATCCCAAAGATATATAGTGCAGATCATTTCTTTGACAATACTGTTATTCGTACTGTTGTATATGATTGTGAGGAAGAATATGAAATTGAGGAAGAGAGTCGATCAAAAATGGAAAATGTTGAATTTAATAAACATTTTTATTACTCCAAAATGCCTCCAATAACCGACATTTTTACTCCTAAAAAAGAAAAATCAGAACAACCAGGGTTCATAATCAAACCTCAAGAAGTTACCTCTTCAGTAGCTCCTGCTAAACCAGTGGTACAAATTAACGGTCCTTTACCAAACGATGAAAAACTTCAACCTCTTCCTACACGTTGTCTTGTACTTCGGTATTTTGACACGTTCATGGAAGATCTTGAACGATTGGATGAAGCAATAGAACGCAATTCCCAAATAACGGTTTTTACCATTACTACTCCTCATGGGAGAGAAAAGAGAGAAGTGTTTCAAAAATAGTTTTTACCTATTGCTCAACACTTGCGTCTATGTGCTAACCTCTGGGAGCAGGAACTTCAGAAGGAAGTCTCTTCTATGATGAATGTTTTTCATGCAACATAAAAAGCTATTTTAAAGCAAAAACGTCAAAATCAATTTTTACAAAAAGAAGCTGATCGACTCTTGGAACATGTTCTTAGTACTGATATTATTTCTGTGGTTATGAATTCTCTTTATGAATCTGGAACTTCGATGCTTGTTGATGATCATTGTGATGATGTTGAGTTGTTATCTAAACAAATTGAGACGTTAAAAGATGAAAACGTTAATCTCAGAAAACACAATCATGATGTGCAAAACAAACTTTCAAATGAGATTTCTAAACTCAACAAAAAGCTTGAATGGTGTCAAAACCAAAGTCTTGATTTCGAACTGGAATTGCAAAGTCTCAAAACTTCTACAACTTTTCAAAACGAGAATGAGGATTTAAAAAGTTAAATTTCAAAATATGAAAAGGAAATTGCAGAATTGCAAGAAGTTACAGACTATTGGCAAAAGAGTCGTGATGAATATTTTTATTCAAACAGAAAACTCGACAGTGAAATTCAGGATAAAATGCACATTATCATTGAGTTGAAAGAGAGAATACGCAAGCTTGAAAAAGAAAAATCTGTCAACACTAATGTAATTGCACCAGGAATGTACTCATTAGACATAACAAATGTAGCTCAACATTCTAAGAAGTCTAATATGGATCCTTCCACCTCTACAGGAATAGTTGCCACTCATAGCGTTAGCAGATCCAAGCGTAAACAAATGAAATGGAAGAATAGGATTTTGCAACGTAGAAGAGCGACACTAGAAGCCTCTAAAGTAGAAGAAAACCCTAGGACTTTAAATAAGACTCATCCTGCACTAGATTTAGATTCTGATTTGGCAAATTGTAATCCTAATCTTTGTGTAACGAATGATAAACCTTTGAATGTTTTAAAAGTTGATGCTTCATGTGTGTTTTGTCGTAATAGCATGTTATCTGGTGATCATTCTAAATGTGTTGCACATTCTCTTTTATCACGCTTCAAGAAACGTACATTAGGCAGAAAATCTAGGCCCACTAATGCTTCTAAATCTGTGCTAGGACTTATGCCTTGTGTAGTTTCTAAGAATGATATAGTCAACCCAGTAGTTGCGAAGAATACCTCTAGGATCATGCCAACTCTTACTAAATTTGATTTAAAGAAGGCTAAATCTAGTTGGAATTGGCAACGTTGGTTACAAAGGACACATAACTTTAGATGGATTCCTAAAATTGTTAACATGTGTGCTTCTAACCCAACGGAACCCACAACTTCATTGGGTTCCACCCTTACCATTGTACCATCGTCGTCTCTTTCATGTGATGCAGGTGGTGCAAATCGTTCTTTGGATTGTTGATAGCGGATGCTCCCGACACATGACAGGCAATCTCAAACTGTTAAGAAACTTTGTCTCAAAGTTTATAGGAACTGTCAGATTCGGGAATGATCATTTCGCTGCAATTATGGGGTATGGGGACTATGTCAGTGGGAACATCGAAATTAGTCGTGTATACTATGTCGAAGGCCTTGGTCACAATCTCTTCTCAGTCGGTCAATTTTGTGATGGTGATCTGGAAGTTGCATTTAGGGAGAAAACATGCTTTGTTCGTGATTTAAAAGGAAATGATCTTATGTCAGGCACACGTGGAAACAGTCTTTATACAATTTCATTGTCAGACATGACCGCTTCCTCTCCCATATGTTTACTTTCAAAAGCAGAATCGACAAAATCCTGGTTATGGCACCAACGCATGTCTCATCTCAGCTTCAGAACTATGACGGACCTTGCTCGCCTTAAACTAGTAGACGGTCTTCCAATATTTAGATATGCAAAAGATCACTTATGTCCCGCTTGTGAACAAGGAAAGAGCAAACGTGCACACCTCACCTCCAAACCAGAACCAAGCACTGATCATGTTCTTCAACTTCTTCATATGGATTTTTGTGGACCAATGCGAGTACAAACGATTAATGGGAAACGGTATATTCTTGTGATTGTTAATGACTTCTCCAAATGGACTTGGGTCTACTTTCTTCGAAGCAAAGATCAAGATCCATCTATGATTATCACCTTTCTCACGAAAATTCAAGTTCAACTCCGAAACACTGTCAGAATTATCAGAACGGACAATGGAACTGAATTCGAGAATCAAACCCTTCGTGATTATTATGAGAAAGTGGGAATTGAACATCAAACCTCGATTGCACGGACCCCCGAACAGAATGGAGTGGTCGAAAGACGCAACAAAACGTTAGTGGAAGCCGCACGAACGATGCTCATTAATGCTCAACTACCAGATTTTCTTTGGGCAGAAGCCGTCTCAACCGCATGTTACACCCAAAATCGTTGCATGATCAATAAACGACACAAAGTCACACCATATGAACTTGTTCACAAACGAAAGCCTAACATC